>ML812051.1:155624-207997 GCA_009831015.1 Picea engelmannii | reverse complement strand
CCAAGAAAACCTCCATGGCTGAAGAAAAGAAAAACGACAGAGAAAACGATTCTATTAATCTGTTGCTTGAGCAAACTCTCATGCGACAGAGGGACAAAATGATAGAGAATTTTTCCCACATCCTTCAACGTCTGTCTATAATAACAGGCGTGTCTTCATCAAGCAGCCACTTTGGAGGCACCTTGCATTTTTAAGGTACAAGTTAATTTTGATATTCCCATATTTGAAGGACGAATAGGTGCAGATTCCCTAGAAAAATGGTTAAATATGCCAGAAGGTTATTTCTCTGTTCACAATTTTTTCGACAGAGAAACGATCACCTTCACACTCCTTAAGGCTCTCCCCCATGTCAAACATTGGTGGGAAACTTACTGGGAGAAAAGTTACATAGAGGAGTCTGGAATATATGGGGCCGAGCCCACTTGGGATTTTTTTGTGGACAGTATTACCTTGTTGGCAACTATGAGGAACAATACATGAGATGGACCACACCGCAACAAGAGAGGAGCCAAGTAGTTCCAGAGTTCACCAATACCTTCCATATCTTGCGCACCAAGCTGGGTATCAAAGACTCCGAATGAAATTTGGTTTTGAAATATCGTGGGACTCTACACAGATATATCCAAACTGAAATGGATTTTATGGACATCTCATCACTTGATGCTACTTATCGATATGCTGTTAAAATCGAGCAGAAATTTGAGCACCAGAACAAATGGGAGTTCGAGTCTGCAAATCCGCAATAAGCAAAGTATGATAAAGACGACCCTAAAAAATAGTCTCCCAAAACCAGTCCAAGCCACATGAAAATAAGGGTCACAGAAAGACGAAGAAGGACATCGGAAAATGGTGTGATTTCCATAAAATCCCATGGCACAACACCAATGAATGTCACTCAAAACAGTCATTGATGGCTGAGATCAAAGACAAGGAGTCGAACCCTGATTCAGAATCTGATTTAGAAAATATTGATAGAAGATAGATCATCGATGCAGACCCCACTGCTATTGTCGCGACCACAACAATTCATCCAGAAGAACCAACAGATCTTGAAGAGGGGGAGCACCTTGTTCATTCACAAATGTGGGTGAAGGGGACCCCACTGCATTTTATTGTTGATAGCGGAAGCCAGAAGAACCTCATCTCCGCAGAGGTCGTCAAACAGTTGGGATTGTCAACAACACCACACCTGCAACCATACAACATCGGGTGGATTCGCCAGGGACGAGATCTTCGTGTCATCCAACAATGTCGATTATCATACAGAATCCAACCCTTCAAGGATGAGGTATTGCATGATGTTTCCCCGCTAGATGTCTATGATGTTCTCTTGGGCCAGCCATATATGTGGAAGCGCCATGCTATCTATGAGTCTCGACCTTGTAGTTTCATCGTTACTCTAGGGAGTCATCTATACATGATACCAGAGGTAGTTCCAACTATTGTCCCACCTAAACAATGGTGCAAGGTAGTATCTCATACTACAAAATTAAGCTTCTTCACAGTCTGTTCAAAGCGTGAACAAAAGAACACCACTGCAGCCTCAGTCCAAGCACCTTCTATCCAACAGAAGCAGGTCGGAAAGATTGCAACAAAGTGTAAAGATTCCTTTTGCACACATGAATCTCATGTAGCCAGACTGGTTAAAAAGGTCCAACCCTTCCAGCCACAGGTTCGTGACAACCTTCAACAAGCTAAGCAACACAACTTCTCCAACAAGGCAATGAGCTCATCGAGATGCAGATTCAACAAACACGTTTCCCTCTCCCCCCAGTACTCAACGCAATGGAGACCATTTATTCCTAAGGAGGGATGATTAATCCAGGTGGATATCGGTGGCCACCCACCTTTTTCAACTGACTCAAAATAGTTTTCTCACAATTTTGGTAATTTATTATTTTTAGCAGTTTTTAACTTTCGGGGCCATTTTGAGGGTCTAAAAGAAGGTTTTTTGGGATCAAGATTCATAATGATAGCCAAAGGATCTGATTGAGCCCCCAAAATGAATCTCCTCAATGATACCTTTCCAACGAGATATCGTGCGCCCCAAACAGAGATCGTATGCCAAAGTTATGCCCCCGGGAAGTTGATACACCAAACTACCCAAAACGGGGTCCACAAAACTGTTGACTTTTCATCTTCCGGGGTTAGGGTTTTGGATTTTATTTATGATAAAAAGGCCTTTGGATCCTCATTGTAAAATCATCTTCTTGCGAATGCGAGTAGCGGACACATCTCTTTTCAGAGATAAGCTGCCACCATTCTAGCGAGTCTTTCACTCTGTATTTTTAAAGCCTCTGTACATTTTTGCTCATTAATAGAAAATTGTGTATTACTGTATCTTTGTGTTTATGGTTGCATATTTGATACATTTCTGTTATACTATTGGATATCCGAGATATCTCTACACATTTCTTTATTATATCTCCTCTCTCATTTCGTGCCGAAAATAATCGAGATCACTAACACTCCCCCTTAATGGAGAAATGAATTCTCTACAACTTCTACGTGATTTTTACATATTTCAAATTTTGGCTTTCCAAAAGGCTTGGTGAAAACATCAGCGCCATCAATATTACAATAGATTAATTCAATTTCCTATTGTCTCTTCCTGGTATCATAACCAAACTGTAGACATAACCAATGGACGCGTTCTTGGGGCACCACATTCACCAAGAACCACAAGATTTTACCAAGAACCACAAACTTTTAAGTTATGTTACCATGTTCTAAAAAAGTAAGAGAGGTTCTTCATTACAACCTTGGAATCACGGAGAATGAAAAAACGAGTGCTAATCTTGAGGTGTAGGAAGCCCGATTATCACCTCCCACATGCATCTAATCTTACAATGGTGACTTCTACTCTCACATGCAAGTTCTTTTTCCATGTCCTCTATGAACTCATGCACAAACCTCTATGAATGATCACAAAATTGTCAACGCGCACATCAAAACTCCTCTGGTTTTGCTACAATCTTCTTCATGTGCAAGTTTCTTCCAATAAATATTCTAGGCCCTCGGAGAGTTACACCTAGAGCTGTGATACCTAATTACCAAATTAGAAACACAAACACAATCGATTTATGTCTAAAGGCTTAGTTTATTAATAGATGGATTTAACCAAAGTTATAAAAATCTGAAAGGCGAAGCTTTTAGTAACCTCTAGTTTCATTTATCCATTATGTTTTCTAACAAAATAACGGTTAATATTAAAATATATATTAATTTTATTTGATGATATAATTATTTTCAATGTAAAAATGAGAAGTATGATTTATTTTAGCGTTTCCACGTAAAAAGTTGAACCAACAATAACCCTTCAAATTTGATGTATGACCCTGCCTTCCAAAATTTGATCATGCCTGCGACATCACGATTTCCAAATGTCAAACGATCAGCACCAAGGGCGCTTGGCAGCAATAGCAACAGGTTGTGCAGGCCGTTCCACAAATACTTGGCATGCGTCGCCTTCACAATATGGAATCTGGTTCAAACCCATGGATAAAACGGCTACAATCTCCAACAACATTTATGTAAACCTGCAGAACCGCGCCCACAGCAGAACCGTACCCAATAGAAGTAAACGAGTCCGGTTACTGCCCAGTGCCACTGCAATAGTATGCCCTCTGAGAAACAACATCTGAGGCAACCATTTGCCGGTGTAACACCTTTAAAGACTTAGGCTCCAAAGATTCTATCAACAGAGGGACAGCAATCACCCCACCAGTTTCACCTTTCAACAAACAAATTAATGGAAAACCTCTTTTGGTGCGACGAAGTAGACTACAACCAACAAAATCCAAAAAAAATTAATTTTGTAATTTTGTATACGCGTTGTTTAAACGTTTTAAGTTTTGATATTTTTCATTGGAATCAAAAGAGATAAATTTGAATGAAATCAAAAGAGATAAATTTGAATGAAATCATCCATTTTTGTTATTTAAATTGCATTTTTGAATGCATCAATAAATTCAACATCCTTAAAAACTTTTAAAATACTTAAATTATTCAGACCTAATCACTTAAATTTATAATTTTAACAATTTATAACTAAATTTTAAACAATATCAACAAAAAAATATAAAAAAAACCAAAACATAAAACATAGAATAAATATGAGGACGATACATGATTACATTACATTGAAGAAACTGAAACAAAAGCTCCATTTTGATTGAGGATTTTGTTCACACTTGCATGTAGCCTTTCCTCGATCCACATAGCACATTTTCCCTCTTTGATTTATTTTGCAGGGTGGAGATTCGATCTGGCAACCTTATAGTAGTGGCCAAGTGGGTAAAATAAACATCGTCTATGGGATCTAAGAGTTGATTTATATGAGATATTAGCTCAAACTGGGTGTTAATTGTAATCGATTCAATTATGATCATTTGCATATTTATATCTTCTCCAGAGTTTGATCGATTGTGTTAATAAATTCCCGTGGCTCTGCATGATTTGTCATGTGAAAAGGTAAGTATGGGAGATATATGTGTTTACTGTTCTAATTTTATGGTAGAGGAGGCAGTCTAATTTTTTGATTAGAAGGTGAGACAAAGTGGTCCACTCCTGTATAAATCCGCAAAGAACGACAAGACCTTGTGTTGTCGAAAGGCACGTTGATCTATTGAAATGGCGAAAACTCAGAGTGCCAAGTTTGAAATCGAGAAGTTCAATGGCAAATTTTTTTTCGAGATCTAGAAGGTTAAGATGCATGATGTGCTCGTGCAACAAGGCGTGGTGAAGGCACTTTTGGGAGAAGCAAAACAACCCGCAACCATAATAGATGAAGACTGGGATGAGATCGATGCGAGAGCACTGAGTGCCATACGCATGTGTTTGGTCGATGATGTTATGTTCAACATTGTTGTAGAGAAGACAACATCCAGTTTGTGGACGAAGTTGGAAAGCCTGTATATGAAGAAATCCTTGACGAACAAGATCTTCCTGAAAAGACAATTGTACAGTTTGCGCATGAAGGAAGGTACAAAAATAGCTGATCATTTAAATACTTTTAATACTCTCTTAGTTCAGTTGACTAGCATGGGAGTAAAATTCGATTCTGAAGAGAAGGAAATTACATTATTGTGTTCTTTGCCCGCGTCATGGGATCATTTTGTTACCTCTATTAGTTTCAGCACAATAGAAAGTATTGAGTTTGATGTTATTGTTGGAGCACTGCTGTCTGAGGAAACAAGGAAGAAAACCAATTCAGAAACCTCTACATCTGAGGCGATGATGGTCAGAGGCAGACCTAAAGAAAGAGGACAGGGTCAGAGGGATTTCTCTCGGTCAAATTTGAAGGGCAAAAAGAGCAATCTTAAGAGTTGGTTTTGTGGCAAATCAGTACACTTGAAGAAGGATTGTTGGAAGCGACAACAAGCCTCCAAAGATGACCCTCCTAACGAAATGAAGGAAGTGAACACAACTGAAACATGTTTAGCAACAGGTTCATGTATGACTGATGAAGTTTTATCAATTAGTATTGGTTCATGTCATGATCAACAATGGTTATTAGATTCTGGTGCTTCAAATCACATGTGTCTTCATAGACACTGGTTTGTTACTTACCAGTCTATAAATGATGGAATAGTTTACGTGGGAAATGATATTTCGTGTAAAGTTGTGGGAATTGACAGCATTCGAATTAAGATGTTTGATGGAACTGTTAAAATACTAACTGATGTGAGACATGCAACTGAGCTTAGGAAGAACCTAATTTATTTGGGAGTCTTAGACACTGGAGAATATAAGAGTATTGTTCAAGGTGGAGTCATGAAGGTCTACAAAGGAATCCTACTAGTCATGAAGGCAAAGAAGGTTGGTAACCTGTTTCTGTTAGAAGGAAGAACCGAGTCAGATCATGCGACAACTGTATCCAAGAATGAAAGTGATTTTGTTCGAATGTGGCATCAATGGTTGGGACATATGAGCGAAATATGATTGAAGGTATTATCTAATCGCAAGTTACTTCCTAGTCTAAAGTTTTTAATGTTAGATTTCTGCAAGCACTGTATATATGGAAAGTAGAATAGGCAAAAATTTAAAACCGGAAGACACACTAGTGAGGGAATCCTTGACTATATCCATTCTAATGTTTGGGGACCATCCCCTACTATTTCATATGGATGATCATCATATTTTGTAACTTTTATAGATGATTTCTCTAGGAAGGTTTGGATCTATATGTTAAAAAGAAAGGCTGATGTATTTACTGTTTTCAAGCAATTTAGAGCTTTGGTAGAAAAGAGCATTGGTAGGTCCATTAAATGTTTAAGAACTGATAATGGTGGTGAATTTACATCAATGGAATTTGAGAACTATTGCAAGGAGTTTGGGATTGATAGGCATAAAACCACTGCCTATACTCCTCAACAAAATGGAGTTGATGAACGTATGAACATGAATCTTCTAGAGAGAGCAAGGAGTATGCTTAGTAATGCCAACTTGCAGCAAGAACTGTGGGCAGAAAACTACAGCTTGTTATCTCATGAATCGATCACCATCAACAAAAATAGAGTGCAAGATTCCAGAAGAGGTATGGACAGGTCACCCTTGTAATTATTCTAATCTTAAAGTTTTTGGTTGTGAAGCCTATGCTCTAATTTCGAAACATCAACGTACTAAACTAGATCGAAAATAAAAAAAGGCTTATCTTTGTTGGATATGGTGATGGTATTAAGGGGTACAGGTTGTGGGATCCTACTGCCCACAATATCACCATTAACAAAAATGTAATATTTGATGAATCATCTCTCATCAAATCATATGTAGATGTTCAAATGAAATAGGAAGAAGTACCTAAGTATCAACATATTCATTTCGAAACCAGTTCAAATACAAATGAAAGTGAACATGAAAAAGTTTTTGAAGATGTTCATGAAGAGTTTCTTGCAGAGGAAGACATGGTTTATGATAACAATCAACATAATGTGGAGGAGCCATAAACTTCCCTAAGGAGGTCTACGCGGGTCAAAAATCCTCCAAGAAGGTATGATGATTTTGTTTCGTCGGTTTATTTAAGTACTAATGATGATGAACCTTCGTGCTATCAGGAAGATGTGAAGGGTTCTAAAAATGATAAATGGAAAGAAGCAATGATGGATGAAATAAAGGAATTAGAGAGGAATGCCACATGGGACTTGGTAGAACTTCCAAGAGACATGAAAACTGTAGGTTGCAAGTGGGTCTACAAGCTGAAGAAGGGTGTTGATGATAAGGTGGAAAGGTACAAAGCAAGGCTGGTTGCGAAAGGATATTCTCAGAAAGAAGGTATTGAATTTCATGAGATTTTTTCACTAGTTGTTAAGATTGTTTCAATTCGAAGTGTGTTAGCATTGGTTGCTTTACTTGATTTGGAGTTGGATCAGCTAGATGTTAAGAATTATTTCTTACATGGAGATTTGGATGAGGACATCTACATGGAACAACCTGAAAGGTTCGTTCAGAATCACAACAATAAATTTGTTTGTAGGATCAAGAAATCATTGTATGGTCTAAGGCAGTCACCCAGACATTGGAACAAGAAATTTGACTCTTTCATGGTGAGCCAGAATTATACAAGGAGTGAGTATGATCATTGTGTCTACTTTAAGAAATTGAATAATGGCATATTCATTATCTTAGTATTCTATGTTGACAATATGCTTTTAGCAAGAAAAATCATAATTGAGATCAACAGGTTAAAGATTCAGATGGCTAGGACATTCAATATGAAAGATCTATGAGCAACAAGGCGGATTTTGGGCATGGAGATATTCAGAGACATGAGGAATGGTAAGCTTTGGTTGTCACAACATAAGTATGTTGAGAAGATACTTTTGAGGTTTGGTATGAACGATGTGAAACCATTTGGAAACAAAAGAAGAAAATGAATATATGTCTTGAATACCATATGCTAATGCAGTAGGAAGTCTAATGTATGCGATGGTTAGTACAAGGCTAGACATTTCACATGCAATTGGGGTTGTTAGCAGGTATATGGAAAATCCATGTAAAGAGCACTAGGAAGCAGTGAAATGGGTGCTTCGGTATATGAGAGGCACAAGTGATTACTATATCACTTATAACAGTGGTTGTGAATTAGTCTATGGATATGTTGATTCTGATTTTGCAGGTGATTTGGACAAGAGAAGGTTGAATTCAGGGTATGTCTTTACTCTTTCAGGTGGAGCTATTAGTTGGATGTCAAAGCTATAGAACATTGTTGCTTTATCAACTACATAAGCAAAATGCGTAGCTGCTTCACATGCTTGCAAAGTGGTAGTTTGTTTGAAAGGTTTGTTTGGTGAGTTTGGAAGGATGCATGACAAAGTAAAGTTACTTTGTGATAGTCAAAGTGCTATTCACTTGGATAAGAATCCAACCTACCACAGTAAAACAAAACATATACCTATCAAGTATCATTTTGTAAGACAAGTCATCGATGAACGTGGAGTCTCTCTTGAGAAAGTGCATACAAAAGAGAACTGCGCAGACATGTTCACAAAACCAATACTTTTAAAGAAGCTACGATGGTGCTTGGATTCTCTTGGCTTGCAGAAAAGGTGATGAACAAAAGGAAGGAGAAAGGTATCATGTTAATTGTTTTCAAGGTGAATATTGTTGGAATTTTGGTGACAACGAATTCCCAAGAATAGTTTTTAGATCCTATTATTTCGAATTGGTTGTAACTAAATGAGACCAAGGATAGGAGCACATCAAATGAATTAATTTCTTGTGTAAATTGTTATTAATTTGTGTATGCCCGTAGAGGCTGATAGAGATGTATGAGTGAAGATGTTGTAAATATCCTTGATTTAAATAATAAGACAACCAATGCCTTCACTTGGTGAACGTAGCCCAAATCTTGGGTGAACCACGTAAATCCTCATGTCAAATGTTTGATCTGTTTTCTGTATTAATCCACTGCATATTAGCTAGTTAATGGTGGCTGCAAGGTTAACAGTAAGGGTGGGACAATTGTGAATGAAAATAAATTTTCACTATGCACTCACATTGTGTTGATCAACAACAAATTGAGTTCATTTTCCAAGTCACTGAGAGCTCCAAAAATATCCTCATTTCTAATGACTATAAACTGTTTCAGAGAAATTCCCAAAAAGATGATTGGGAGTATCATCTCTCGTAAGATTTTGAATTTGACTAGCACATCCCTCAAATCATTACTAGAGAGACTGGGGTGTTTGAAACAATTGGTATACCTGATCTTAGCATGGGTACCCTATCAACCCAAGTAGTGGTCACGTTGTCGCCTTGTTCGAGAACGTACATCTGGTCAAAACATTTCCTTAAGCCAAGAGGCATTGTGCTATGGAATTTTTTTATGATTAATTACTAGTTGATTAAATTTTTTAAATGAATGATGAAGACACGTTGTACATGAATATGCTACGACATCCACATGTCTATCATGTGGAGTCACTTGTCTCTTTTCCTCAATGGACCTTTTCCACGTACTTTCCCCCTTTGTTGTGGTGTTAACATGTTGGATTGTAAAGAACCAATTATAAGGCCAATGACATAAATAAATGAATGATCCATGAATACCAGAGAATTCAAAATTATACAAACTACAATAATAACACTTATTTCCTCTAAGTTGCAAAATATCCATTGCCTCTAGCATGTGTATCATATAGGAAATTTAAGTAATTTATATGTAGGAAATTTGCACAATTTGAGTCTACATCTACACAAGCTCCTTTCATTGTATTTCCTCCAATTCTTGAGCCTTCCCAACCATTCGTTCCTCTTAAACAAAGTTGTAGTGCCAAACATCCCAAGCGTTATTGCATTAACCATCATTAGTTTAAGTCATCTAAAAGAAATACACACGTTAGGTTTGGATCACAACTACAAGATACATTATGTCGCAAAAACCTAAGCATCTACTCCTAATGATACAAACACATTTAATGGTACAAATACATTTTTGGGTTGAGAAAAATAAACCTAGTCACTCTCTTTTGATGTCATGTCAACTTGATCTTTACTTACATCCAAAAAGACATTTTATTTAAATTTATATGCAAGTGCATGCATTGAATAGGGTTGATTGCTGAAATTTCCACCAAAGTTTGGGTTAGAATCTCATCCACTCAAACATTGTAAATTTGAATTGTAGAGATTTCCATGCCAATAGCAATTATGGTGTTGTTTTAATGGTGGAAAGCAAGAAAGCTCATTGGTGTTGGTGGTGCTATGAAAGTTGTCATTCTATGCAGTGAACATAATGAAGTATAGAGTGATAAAACTTTAAAAGATAAATTCTTCAAAATATAGAAATAAATAAATAATTACATACTTTAAGGAATAGCAAAAATATTTTGTGAATTCAACCCAACAATTCTGTGCAATCTCTATGGACAACTGAAAACAACATGACTAGTAAAGTTTTTCCCTTACTTTCAAAAACTCTATTTCAGTTCTCATCTGATCATGGTCGACCAAAAAGTATATAAGAAATAAAAAAATCTACCATTATCATGAAAGAAGAGCAACGATTGAGTAAGTAGCTGGCGACATCCAACTTCTAATCATAGAAATTCCCAAATTGACACCAAAATAAGTGCATGTTGATTTTAGGCTCGTCACAATGAAGCTTGAGGATATTGAGGTAGTTTGAGGGGACAATATAAACAACGACACAAGGTATTTCAATCTTGCCACGCTAAATCCTAAGGATATCCAAGCAGCTCGTGGTGACTATAGAAGCACTTCCCAACATTTGTCAAACAACGTATTTCAAAAACATTTATGATAATAACTGTGAATGACCCAATGTGTACAAATATTTAGAATACCAATAACTCTTTCAGACACTTGGCATGATTATAAGCGTCTTGCAAGAATTGGGCTACACCCAGAGAAGAGCATCGGTAAGGCATGCATGGAGGAATGGTTCAAGGTAGGTGGCAATTTGAGAAGTGAGACCTTACCCTAGAAGGGACATGGAAAGACTTAGCGATAAAATGTTTTTCACAAAAGTAACCAATTTTTTTATTATTATGGGTTGTAGCGATTGAACCATCTAAAGTGATCTTTGATGTTTGGTATTTGGATTATTACCTCACTCTTTGACACCCAAAAACAATGCCTTGATGTGGGGCCCAAAAGTGACTACATCTGTGTCCATAATTACCTCATATGATGTCAAATAAGAGATTTTTTTTTTCCATAACTTTATTTTATCTGAATTGGGAAAAAAGTCCTTTGAAATTCTATTGAAATTTTAAATCTATATAAGCCTTGAAATTTTTTAATAGAAATGGTTATTTGGAATTCAAAAAGAGTACACAGCATATGTTGGGATTTGGTGACAACAAATTCTTCCAATAATGGATATGGATCCTATTATTTTGCATTGGTTACAACCAAATAGACCAAGCTAGAATATGGATAGGGATTGCATTTATTATTTAGTCTCTTGTAAATGTATATAAATACATGTAAGTCCATAGAGGCAAAAATGACTGTGAGAGACAGTGTGTGTGAGAGATTTGGAAATCTGATGTAATCTCCATGCTCTGAATAATAAGACAACCGATGCCTATGCTTGGTGGACGTAGTCCAACATTTGGGTGAACCACATGAAATCCCTGTCAATTATTTGTGTGTGATTGTTAATTATCATTGTGAATTGTGATTTCCGCATTGACAATTCTAACAAGTGGTATCAGAGCTGGTTGGAGGAGCGTCAAATTTTTGGAGGAGCTGCAGAAGTGAAATTTATGTGCGGGTGTGTCAATTCATACATCCCCACAGGTCCCTCCTCTCGAAGGGTGCAGAGACTTATTACTCAACCTTGCGCTCATGACAAATTGATGAAATTTCCGCAGTTAAGACAAAGGAACAATGCATAAATTTTTTAAGATTTCCGCACTCCAGTGTTAGGTGAGGTGCGGACTCTCTGCACTCCAGTGTTGCGTGAGGTGCGGAGGCTCCCTTAAATAAAAAAGTTGTGATCTCCTTTTTTTAATTTATTCGCATGGTATATTGTTTGGAATTTGAGGCATGGTTGAAAAGTTTAAAAGCTTAAAGAATTAAAATATACGGAGGAGGATGCTTAAAAGGTGTTTTTTTTTTTAATTAATTAAAAAGTGCCAAGTCACGTGGGTGAGTCAAAGCGTAAAGGTAAATGCTTATAAAAGGTGGATGTGTTAAAAAGTAAATCTTTTTTTTTATAAAAGATTTTTATTAAATTTTTTTATATTATTAAAGGGTTTTTGGATTAAACCTTTTTTAAATTATTGTTCAATATTAAGTAAGATCATTCCTCCACATTATTTTTCAAAAGGACTTGGGTTTTTATAAGCAGTGGATATTGAGAGATTTTTTTGTGCTAATGGCTAAGATGCAGAGTTCGAAGTTTGAATTTGAAAAGTTTAGCGGTGAAAACAACTTTGAGCTCTGGAAGCTTAAGATGCGGGATTTACTGGTGCAACAAGGGTTGCAAAAAGCATTGGCAAGCAGGTCAAAGAAACCAACAACCATGACAGAATGGGAATGGGAGGATATGGATGCAAAAGCTCTTAGCACCATCCGTTTATGTCTGGCGGATGAGGTTCTATTTAATATCGTAGGAGAGGATACAACATCAAGCTTATGGAGCAAGTTGGAAAGTCTATATATGATGAAGTCCTTGACGAGCAGAATCTACTTGAAGAGACAACTGTACAGTTTGTGGATGAAAGAAGGTACATAAGTTGCTGACCATTTAAATACTTTCAATACCCTTATAGTTCAATTGACTAGTATGGAAGTTAAATTCGAAGATGAGGATGAGGCTATTACACTATTGTGTTCGTTGCCTGAGTCTTGGGATATTCTAATCACCTCTATTAGATTTAGTTAAACAAAAGTTTCATATTATGACTTTGTTGTGGGAGCTTTGTTGGTTGAGGAGATGAGGAGAAAATCTAGTACAAAAACCTCAACTTCAGAGGCGATGTTGGTCAGAAGTCGAACTACAAAGAAAAATGAGAGAAGTTATTTCCGATCTAATTCAAGACACATAAAGGGTAAAGAAAAAGGTTGGTACTGTGGCAAAACAAGACATCTAAAGAAAGATTGTTGGAAGAAAAAGGAATCCGAGGAAAACTCTACAAAGGAAGCAAATTTGGCTGTAACAAATTCAGGTATGATTGATCAAGTTTTATCCATTTCTAGTAATTTACAATATCAAGAAGAATGGAAGTTAGATTCAGGTTCCTCCCACCACATGTGCTCACATAGAAATTGGTTCATTTCTTATCAATCTGTTGATGAGGGTGTAGTGTTTATGGGAAATGGTATCCGCTGTAAAAATGTTGGGGTTGGCAGTATTAGAATCAGGATGTTTGATGGTATTGTTAGGGAATTAACGGATGTTAGATATGTACATGAGCTTAAATCAATTTTTCTTTCATTGGGAGTGTTGGATTCTTGTGGATATAAGTATACAAGTCAATGTGGAGCTCCCACAGTGTCAAAAGGTAATTTAGTGGTGATGAAGGAAACAAAGGTTGATAACCTTTATAAGCTGAAAGGAAGTATTGAAGTAGCATCTAAAGTGACGGATGTGTCTTCTTGTTTATGGAAGAAGCATCAAGGTCGTAAGAGCAAGAAAGAATTGCAGGTACTGGTAATAGATAAATCATTTCCAGACTTAAAATCTGTGTTTATAAATTCCTGTTTGTTTTATATCTCTGCAAGTTATGATGATGACATAAAGGGATGTTGTGTGTGGGATCCTACTTCTCACAAGGTCATCATTGAAAGATATATAGTATGTATGGAACAACCAAAAGGGTTGATTCAAGATTGCAATGGTAAATTTGTTTGCATGCTAGATAATTCATTGTATGGCATATTGGTACCTAGACAAATATACAAGATGTTTGAATCCTTCATAGTGAGTCAGAATTATTCAAAGGGTAGGAATGACTATACAGTTTATAGTACATTCATAGTCTTGATGTTCTTTGCTGATGATATGCTCGATGTACGACGAAGCATGGATAAAATCAGTAAGAAAATGACTCAGGTGGACATGACAATTCAGATGAGGGATCAAGGAGCAACAAAACAAATTATGGGCATGGAAGTAATAGATATGGTAATGGTAAGCTGTGGTTGGAGTTCAATATGAACATTGTAAAACCATTTTTTATCCCTCTTGCTTTCCATTATAAGTTTTCTTCAAGTATAGGGCTTGTCTATAAAGAAGAAATTGTTATGTCTCATGTAAGGTCAGTAGGAGGTCTATTGTATGCAAATAAATGGTTAAGACTAGATGTTTCACATGCTAATGATGTTGTCAGATACATGACAGATTCAGGTGTTGCCGTGAAATGGGTGCTTCGGCATTTGAGAAGCACAGATGTCACCTATACTAGTTACACTAAGATAGTCTGTGATAACTGTAATGTATATTTTATAGGTGTTTTGGATAGAAGGAGATATATCACTAAATATGTTTCACAACAAAGTTGTGGAAGACATGTTGGAGGTGGAGTGACCCCTCAGGAAATCCAAACTTGTGCAAGTCACACAGGCGAGATCATGAAATTGGTTTTATTAGAGAAGTTGCAGTGGTGTTTGTCTTCTCTTGGCTTGCAAAAAAGGTGATGAACAAAGGAAGGAGCAAGGTATTAGGTTAATTGTTTTCAAGGTGGAGATTGTTGGGATTTGGTGACAACGAATTCTTTCAATGATGGATATGTATCCTATTATTCTGCATTGGTTACAACCAAATAGACCAAGTTAGAATATGGATAGGGATTGCATTTATTATTCAGTTTCTTGTAAATGTATATCAATACATGTAAGCATGTAGAGGCAAAAATGACTGTGAGAGACTGAGTGTGTGAGAGACTTGCAAATCTGATGTAATCTCCATGATCTGAATAATAAGACAATCGATGCCTATGCTTGGTGGACATAGGCCAACATTTGGGTGAACCACATGAAATCCCTGTCTATTATCTGTGTGTGATTGTTAATTATCATTGTGAATTATGATTTTCGCATTGACAATTATAACAGCATAGGCTGAATCAACCTAGATATACATATATTTAAAAATGGAAGGCCATCTGACTAAAAAGAGAGAGTTCCTTCTCTGGCCAATAAAAAATCTCTAATTGGACTTGTAACAACTTATCCCTATGACATGTATAGATTGTTACAAACGAGTGCAATAGAAAAAATAGTTTACAAAGAATAAAAAACTAACTAATGTATCTCTAGAGTGGTGTCCACTATCCATGCATGTTCTATTTTCATTGGCTACTCATTTCGGGGATGAATTTATTGATCCACTTCCTATGCCATGAAACCTTGAGAAGAAGCGGGGTACTAGAGATTTACATGATTCTGCATCAAAGTCTGTCGATTCAAAAAGAGGATGCAATATAGTCTAAATCAACATAGATATACATAGATTTCAAAATGCAAGGCCATTTGACTAAAAAGAGAGTTCCTTCTCTGGCCAATAAAAAATCTCTAATTGGACTTGTAACAACTTATCCCTATGCCATGTATAAATTATTACAAACACGTGCAATAGAAAAATTACTTTACAGAGCATAAAAACTTGACTAATCTAGCTTTAGAGTGGTGTCCACTATACATGCATGTTCTATTTTCAGTAGCTTCTCATTTCGAGGATGAATTTCTTGATCCACTTCCTATGCCACAAAACCTTCAGAAGAAGCGGGGGATTGGAGATTTACATGATTATGCACCAAAGGCTGCGAATTTTTTGGCTCTCCTACCAGAGTGAGTAGATTTTTCTAGCCTGCTTATTCACTTCTCTGAGAATGATGGTTGTCTCTTTGTCATGTCGTTGATTTTCCTCCTCTAATTTAGCTTCAAACTTATAAATATTTTCTTTATGAGTTTCCAATTCAAACTGCTATGTTCCCACGACTTCCCTAATTTCCTTGGCTTCACAGGTTGAGCAATGGCATGGCTATTTGTTGTGTCATCACATTACATTCCCATACATCCTGCATGTAAGAGGATCCTTGATACCTTCAGACAATCATACAGAGATCAAAATCTGGTTGCAAAGGTAGAAGATACCTGAATTGTATGAAAAGTGAGGCCCGACATCCATGCTTGTGGTATTTAAATTGGTGAGATGATGAGTTTTGTGCACTTCCATGCAATTCAAACTAATAAAACAACATGGGAGATGGTATAAATGATTTTCAGTATTTCCCACATTCCTCATACAGAAACACCTGATGAGAATTTAAGGTGAACACAAGCGAAGGATATGACATGTGCCAAGCGGTACATCTTGTTGATGTGGGGTGACAATGTGGTGTCCTATATTCGATGAGTGATGCTTGCTTCCTATTCATGGTGTGGGAAGTTAGAACATCGCCTTTAATTAGAGCCATGTGTTATAAAACTTTTAAATGAGCCACATGGTCCATGTGTTATAAAATTTTTAAATGAGCCACATGGTCCAGAATAAGGTAGAAGGTGATATGAGAAAACACCATTAATTTTAATTTTCCCTTGGTCTAGGGATCGAGCCTCTTTTTATAGTGCATTAACCCTGATGTTTAGATGTCAATGAACATGATAATATTAAATAGACTAGAACTTCTACCCTTCTTGTATAATTATTTGATATTTCCTTTGCAAATTAAGGTGTTGGCATTTGTCAAGGTTTTGGAGGCCATTAATAACCAATTCTGAGTCCCCTACTACAACAACATCATTTCTCTGGTTCTTCCCTATAATTTTTAATCACATATAGACTACCAATGCCTCAAATTGATTATTGGAAGAGTATCTTAGGCCCAGAGTGAACAAAAGCACCTCTGATCCCGTAGATTCGTAAAGCACTCCCCCCACACTTGTCACCACTCTATATAAACCTTGATTATTACTAAATCCCAACCACTAGAAAAATGTATTACTGCTTCATTTATAAACTCATAAGAATCAAATAAAATTGTGCACAATATGCATATTGTCGACTATCCGTGGTGGAATTCTAGATATGTATAAATTTTAATACCATTAATAGTACCAGAGTCATTCTCTTCGTGGTTTCTTTCGAACTAAGATTTCTCTCCAATACATTATAATATTTTATCCCATTGGGATTTTTTAAACCTCTACAATATAACTTCTCTTAAATTCATTACATAGAAGGGATTAGCTACTATGCAACTTCTTCTTGTTATTCCTAATGGAATGATATGGTTTGGTTTTCTATTAAAATTATTGTACTTCATGGTGTGAAGGTTTATATCTTTTCCTTTAAGTTTATGGATTCTTTATGGTAGTTTTTTTCATATGATATCTTATTATTGATTTTTTTATTATTCATGTATGTTTATATGATTGATATTGCATATCTTGAATGAGATATTATTCACATGGGTATTAAAATTGTCAATATGTTACGTCTTTTTGTTAGTCTACACATGAATCTAGGGTTTAATTTAGTGCCAACAATTGGTTTTGTTGCTGAGATAGAGTGAAGTTCCCTATATAAAGGATAGTTTCTCATGGAAACATGCTAAGAGTGTTATTCAAGAGTGGTTATAGGAGAAGTTAATTGAATTCACTAAGAGAAGTACATGTTTTTAGAAAAAAATGAGGTTTTCTTTATTGAATTTCCTTACCTTCACCATAAGTGGTTGAAAAAATAGATAGGGATTCGACCTCAACAAAGAAATTTTGAGCCTATTGAAACCTCATATAAAATTGATAATCAATAGGCTAAACCAATGGATTGATAGTGGAAACAAGTCAAATAAGGGCATGTTGTGGGATTTATATTGAATATTGTTCTTCCTTTAGTGTTTCCGAGAAATAATTTTAAGAAGGACCTAGAGGGAAACTATTGGAAATATTCCACTATGGACCAAGAATTTGCTTGTTGACAAAGCAATAATGAATATATTTCCTGATAAGATGGAGGATTAAATTGTTGTGTAATGGGAGTTTAGGTGAAGGAAGGATGAGAAGGGGTTAGGAAACAGACAAAGCCATGGATCCATAATTAAAGAAGTCATATAGATATTCCCATGCCAAAAAAGTGCAATGCTATGCAAGACACCATATGAAAAGTGCAATTCGGTGATAGTGGAAGATGGAGGCATGACATATTATATAGAAATAGATTAGTAGAGTAAAGAGAATGTAAGGGAAAATACAAGACAATATGGGAGAGAACATGAGAGAGAAGACCAAAAAGAAGATGAAGAGGATGGAGAGAATGAATGATGAAGGTGAGGAAGAAGAATATATTAAAGAGAATTGTAATATCCCTAGGTAAAAACCCATTTGTAATTATCAATTGTAAACATGTTTGGTTAGGCTGGTGAGCCGAGTTATAATAAGATAGAATGATTATGCGATGATTAAGCTAGATATCCTAGGATGCTAAGGCCATGAGCCTATTTTGTATATGTAACTATGCATATCATTAATACAAATTACACATCGCTGCGTGTAGACCAACCACGAAGAAAGAGTTATGGGGGACTAAGCTCCACTAGGTAGGGTGAGGGAGGGGGCTAAGTGTCTAGGCCTAAAGGCTAAGCTAGAGGGATTACCTCTAAGGGAATAATATTTTATTATTATTGCTTCCTAAAGGCTAAGGTGGACATGAACGATGTTGTCCTAAGTTCCTGGGAAAGGGAATGAGTGAAAAGTAGAATGTATGCAGCTGCAGGTAGACAGGTTTCGACCTGGGCACATGAAGTTATAGCTGGAAAGCCAACCTGTTAGGGGGTTCTCTCCCCATTCTTCCATTCTCAGTCTAACTCACTTAGCCTCCATCATCGACCTCTGTATCTAGTACACACCTTGGAATCCTGTTGTGGTACTTGATTTATCCCGTGTGTCTCTTGTAAGGCAGACACATTTTGTATTTGCTTGAGCTGTGTTGTGTCTTAGCATTGGTTGTTGTCATTTTCGGTGTCCATACCCATTTGTTGTTGTTGTTTTCCTCACCATGATGGAATTGAGTTGAAGCTGGTTGAAGAAGAAGGTTGTCGGGCCTATGAGAAACTCTCTCCAGGTAAGAGAGTGTGCTGAGGAAGTGAGTTCTCCTGGAGGGAGTCCCGTAGCTTCTACAGAGCTTTGAGAATTCTGGTCCGGCCTATTACTGAAGCCCAAGGTAAGGGAGGTGGAGCAGCTGATGGACTGTGTGATAGTGAAGGTGTATGCTCCTAGGGTGGGACATGAATGTGGGGAATGAGACTCTGTGAGCAATGGGCGTAAGTGGCTCCTAGGAGAGAATCCTTCCTCTTAAACTGTGTGATTTTCCGTTGTTGACATCACCTGTGTCCATTTGACATAAGAGTTGATTGAAGAAGTAGGTTGTTAGTCCTGTGAGAAACTTTCCCAGGTGAGAGAGTTTGTTGGGAAGTGAGTTCTCCTAGAAGGGAGTCCTGTAACAGCTACAGTACTCTGAGACTTCTGGTCCAACCTGTTGCTAAAGCCAAAGGTAAGGGAGGTGTAGTAGCCGATGGACTTGTATTAGTGAAGGTGTACCCTCCTAGGGTGGAGGAGGCATGCAGGGAATGAGGGTATTTGGGTTGGGGGTGTAAGTGGCACCTAGAATAAAAGATCCTTCTTGTTGTTTTGTGCAACTTCCTTGTTGTCCTTACCAAGCCTATAATTCCCTTGCCTGGTGGATTTTAGTCCTAGCTCATGGGTGACCCACTACTAATCGTGATGAGCAGTGTGGTCTAAGGCTGGGAGGTTCGTGGAAGGTCTGCACACAGTTGGTGGTCTTCTAATAAAATATAAGTACCACTTTTTGTTCATTTACATGTTGTGTAATGGTACATATGTTGTAATTGATGAGTATTGTCTGTGTATGTTGTATATGCTTCATGTGTAGGCTTACTATTATTTCCGCATTAATATGTTATATATATGTAGAATAGTCATTCTATGTTTATATGGATGTGTATGTTTTTCCGCAAAGTATCTCTGTGTGGCATAGCTAGTAGTTTAAGGCTAGAGTTGTCACAGATCAGAGTAGAGCAGCAGAGCTACAGGAGGCATATTTCCCAACAGGTTATGGTTGGGTACAATATCAAATTGGTATCAGAGCTAAGTGAAGTGTTAGGAAGTGGTGTTGCCCATCCTGTTGGTGTCTGGGGATGTTACAAATTGGTATCAGAGCCATGGTTTCAACACTGAGCCTGGATGGGCCATGTTAGTGGAAGTTGAAGCAAAAGTTTTAGAAAAGAATAGTTGTCGAAATGGAAAAAATTTAAGTTCAAAGCCCATGGTTCGTACCTTGAACCTAGAGGGGCCACAGACAAGAAATTCGAAGTAGGAAGTCTAGATAATTTTTATGTACAGAGTGCTAGAAGGGCATTGAAACAACACTTGGACTTTGTTCGGAACACAAGAGGTGTAATAAGTTTAAGAAATGGCCACAGAGAAAGAAATCACAACATTCATGGTGTTGGGGCCATAAGATTTGTTCATGAGAAGGGGAATCCTTCACGATCGTCATATTTGGAGAAAGTGCAGGAGGGTTAACTTGGAAGCCCTTCAGACTTCAAGACTTTGGTGAAGTTAGGTGAAAAAATAAGAGAAGGGTTGAAGCCCGAATCTCCAAAGTCCTGGAGGATATCAACACTGTATATCTGGGGAGAAGCCTTACCGTTGGATCAAGCCAAGTTAAATGGGGAAAACATGTGGTGAAGAGCAGATCAGAGCCGACAGAGCTACACACAATTGGTTGTGAGCCATAGAAGTGGGGTGTTCTAGTGCACAAACTTCCGAAGCCTAAAGTACTGAAGAAAAAGAGAATACGTGGCGGGGTAGGATGACATCGCCAGTGGTGATGTGGACCTTCCTAGACATGCCACGTGCCACCACCTTAGATGGTGAAAACTGTACTATGTGGAACCAAAGGGTAAATAAGTTCGGAAATTAGGAATTCAGGAGACTGGAAGGAAGTAGGCGTAACAAATTTCGAAGCTCGAAATTATAGAGTAACGTGGCATGGTGATGTCATCAGGAATGACGTGGACCCATGGGATTTGTTCCATGTGTCAGTGGGTTTTGGACCCGCCAAATATTGAAACTTCATTTGGAACATGACATGTGTAAGATGCTTGATTGGGCCATGTGTCTGTTTCTAATGTTTCTCCACGTGGACCTCCTCTTGAGTATGGGTGGTGGGGCCCTGATGGTCACAGTGGCAAGTGGCACTAGTTGTGAAATCCTGAGACTTGACACTCTGGAAGAATGTTTCATAAAGGAACGAAAGGAAGAACTTTCAAAAGTTTCGTAATGCCGAGGTGACGAGACGTAATGACGTCGCCAAATGTGACATGTTAGTGTTCAAACATTGAAACCTGGGGGCCCAGAGGATGCATGGTACCATATGTCGCAGTCCAGAGACCACTCCGAAAGAATGTTTCATAAAGGAATGAAAGGAAGAACTTTCAAAAGTTTCGTAACGCCGAGGTGACGAGACGTAATGATGTCACCAAATGTGACTTTTTAGTGTTAGAACATTGAAACCTAGGGGCCCAGAGGATGCGTGGCACCAGATGCCGCAGTCCGGAGACTGGACTCTCAAGAAGAATTGTGCTATGTTATTCAGTGGAGGGACAACCCATCGTTAAAAGAACAAAGGTAAGGGGAGGGGTGGGGAATCGATTACGAGTCATCGATCTGAGTGATAATGATCACAACCAATGAGACTTGCGTGAAGATTAAACACCATACAACAATAGTCATATCCGCTTGCTGAGGGTTATATTTCATCTCAGCCATTGGTTGTTGATGAAGAGTGGACCGTAGATCCACTCACCACACTTCACGAGTTTGTCCATTCGACACTCCGAGGAGTTACAATGACTTGGGTTAGGAACTTTTGAAGCCTGGAGGCCTGATGTCCCGAATAAGTGCCTATCGACTTAGCGCTTGTCCACAACCCATGGTTGCATGGGTTGTGGGATAAGAGAAAGGGTATAGTGCCCGAAAACTGTGTTAAATAAGGGAAAAGGGGTTAGGAAGGAAGCAGGTGGGTTTCGTCTGGTTCGAACCTACATAAAAAAATATTGAAGACTTGGGAACTTTATGATAGGGTCTAGCAAAGATCTAAGAGCCATTATCTTAGAGAAAATATATCGTTGCACAAGAAGTGCATTGGATAAGAATCACAAGTTTTAAAGGATCATATCTTTCTTCTCAAGGCTCAAAATTGAGCAAGGAAGCCATGATTGGGAAGGTCTCGGAAAGAGGATTCCAGATGTAATGGTTACATTAAAAATAAAATGTGCTAGAGACGTCTTCAGATAGAATAAAGAAGGAAGAAGGACATGGAAAATCCTTTATTCTACATCTGAGATTTTTCATAAGTCAATGGATCATATGTTGTGTTCGATAAGCATCATGGAAACCCTAAATGGAATTCTTGTTGGGGGAGACAGTCTAGGTGACAATCTTTACACATCAAATGTAAATGATAGGTGGAGAAAACAATATGCGATACATAATAATGCATGAACCATAAGTTCATATGGAGATGCAAAGCACAGGAATAACAAAGGTTTTATGGAATATGAAAGAGTTTGGAGATAATATGTGACATCTCCAAGGATCAGTCCTATAGATTGGAGGTAGCACCTCCATTATTGCTATCAAAATATGCAGTGGAAGCATGGAATGAAGGTCATCAAATATGGCATGACATAAGTTGAATATACATGTCATAAGGCTAAATAAAATTGCTTCAAGAAATAAGTTGGTGTTAAATATCCAAGGTTACTCAGAGAACATGACTGGAATTATAATTCGTTCATGCAGAAGCTGAGTCAGAGGAATCAAAATAATAATGGAATGATGAAAATTAATATTAGGATAATATGTGATGGAAAGTATGCAAAGTAGACAAGGAAAAAATCTTGTATGGAGTCAAGTCCATGAACATCCTAATATAATGGAAGAATAAATCATGAGATAGATATCCAACTAATAAGAATGCATGTTGAAACTCCAGGGAGGAAAGCTAGAATAATAGAGGATTGTTTTTGCACTCCAAAGGTGTGAAGGTATTTCCATAAGAGCATGGAATTATCAAGTCAAGAATAATTTAAAAGAGAAGTGACTTCTAAAGAGAAATCAATAAGGAACCAGTAAGAAGAAAACGGTTCTATGCATGGTTTTGAATGCAGAGGAGATGGTGCCTGAAAATTATCCATCTTAAGTAGCATAGAGCCATGAATGACAACCCAAAAGGTTGGAGGTATCACCTGAATCTATGATGGTAAGGTAAAATAAGTACTCTCAGTTAATTCTTTGAAGCTAGCAAAGGAGGCATATGTGCATCCTTATAATATGCTAGAGATTGCATAGGCAAGTGAAGTTTGAGGCTAGTTGGAAAAGAGAAGAGGAGAGTACAAGAAAACCTCAAGTACTAAAGTATTCCATCAAGGGGCTGAAGAAGTTCAGTCCTAAAGAGTAACTGGAGGTTGAAGAATCCAGAGTCTCTAAAACAACTTGGCTGGAACTTAATTCATCCAAGTATGAGTTGGGATAGTTGGGTCCAGGAAATTAATGAAAGATGAAGGTTAATATCAACTTAGTTTGGGACTCTAAATGCAAAAGAAACCAAGAGTGATTTGGCTAGAAAGTTCTCAGGTCAGACCTAATCATGTACAATGCTTACAATGGGAGCACAAGAAGATCCAAGAATCCAGGAAGAATTGTAGACTTCTGGGATCAACAAGGAAAATTTTTACAGGGAGAATGAAGTTGCTGCAATTTCTATGGCAGCAAGTATGTTATGGCTTGATTGGGTCAGTGAGAGGAAATAATGCTTGCATGTTTGCAAGTGTTGTTGGTGATGTTGCTACATAACGAGGGAAGAAACATAAAGCTAAAGTGTTGGTTATAAGTTTGATAAAAGAAGCATGAAAGCTTCTATTGCCATCAGACATTCAGGTAGTATAAAATTTATTAATGGCAGTCATGCAGGTATGCGTTAATTACTCTTATTACATAATTGCTTAAGGGAATTTAGGTAAGAATTTACTCAGCTAGAGTTATTTATAAAATCACATGATTACATTATTGAATGCATACCAATGAATGTGGTAAAGGCTAGAGGCTTGTATTAATTCAAATATTCTTAGCTTTGAATGCACACACTGACATATGATAATGTCATGTTAATTTGGTTGTGGGGTAATAACCAAAGAATTAAAAGATAAGAACTTATTATAGGAATGAATGCCAACAAGCTAGTCATGTATGAGACCAGGACATGGTTGGATATGGCAAGGTATGGATATGGAAAGGTTATGAACCACACATGTACTAAAAGTTTCCTACCTTTAAATAAAACTTGGACTGCAACCTTTTTGCTAACACTAATGAATACCACAAAATTATATTCTTGGTGTAGTGTTCAGGTTGAAAAGGAAGCCATCCAATTAATTGGAAAGACAATAGGAATTTTTGATCCAGGTGGATATCAGTGGACACCCACCTTTTCCAAATGGCTCAAAACAGTTTTCTGGCAATTTTGGCAATTTACTATTTTTAGTAGGTTTTAACTTCCGGGGCCATTTTGAGGGCCCAAATGAAGGTTTTTCGAGGTATATGTTGTAAATGATAGTCAAAGGAATAATTCAGCCCCAAAAATTAATCTCCTCGATGATACCTTTCCAACGAGCTATCACATGCCTAAAACGGAGATCGTATGCAAAAGTTACGACCCCGAGAAGTTGATGTACTCACTTACCAAAACGGGGCCCACATGAATTTTGGCGCTTCATCTCCCAGGGTTAGGTTTTTGGATGTATAGGTTTTTTGGCATTCCTTCTTATTGTAAAAAGGACTTCAGAGTCTCATTCTAATGATCTTCTTGTGAATGCGAGTAGCCGTCTCATCTCTTCTCAGAGATAAGCTGCCACCATTCTAGCGAGTCTTTCACTCTGTATTTTTACAATCTCTGTACATTTCTTTGATTAATAGAAATCGCGTATTACTGTATATCTGGGTTTATGGTTTCATCTTTGATACATTTTTGTTATATTATTGAATATCTGCAATATCTCTGTGCATTTCTTTATTATATCTCCGCTCTCATTTCGTGCCGAAAATAATCTGGATCAGCGGTATCAGAGCAGGCTGCTCTTGATTGTTTTTTTTCAGTGCATGTCCCCGACGAGGTCCGAGTATAGAAAGTTGGGTCTCAAGCTTGTATCTCTTGAATAAAACCGCTCTCGCACACCCAAGAAACCCTCAATGGTGGAAGAAAAGAAAAATGACAGAGCAGACAATCCTATCAATCTGTTGCTTGAGCAAGCTCTCACGCGATAGAGGGACGAAATGATGGAGAATTTTGCCCACATCCTTCAACGCCTACCGATAGAATCAGGCGCGTCTTCATCAAGTGGCCACTTTGGAGGCACCTCGCCTTTCAAGGTACAAGTTAACTTTGATATTCCTGTATTTGAAGGACAGATAGATGCAGAAGCCCTAGAAAAATGGTTAACTCTGCTAGAAGGTTATTTCTTTGTTCACAGTTTTTTCGACAAAGAAAAGATCACCTTCGCACTCCTTAAAGCTCTCCCTCATGTCAAACATTGGTGGGAAAATTATTGGGATCAAAGTTCCACAGAGGAGTCTGGAATATATGGGGTCGATCCCACTTGGGATTTTTTTGTGGTTGCGGTAAAGGAACAGTATTACCCTGTTGACAACTATGAGGACCAGTACATGAGATGGACCACACTACAACAAGAGAGGGGCCAAGTAGTTCTAGTGTTCACCAATACCTTCCATACCTTGTGCACCAAGCTGGGTATCAAAGAATCCGAGTGACATTTGGTTCTGAAATACCGTGGGACTCTACACAGATACATCCAGACTGAAATGGATTTTCTAGACATCTCATCACTCGGTGCTGCTTATCGATATGCTATTAAAATTGAGCAGAAATTTAAGCACCAGAACAAACAAGAGTTCGGGTTTTCAAATCCGCAAACAACCAAAGTATGACAAAGACAACCATAACAAATAGTTTCCCGAAAACCAGTCCAAGACACAGGAAAAGAAGGGTCACGAGAAGACAAAGAAGGACACCGAAAAATGGTGTGATTTCCACAAAATCCCCTGGCACAACACCGATGAATGTGACTCAAAACAGTCATTGGTGGCCGAGATCAAAGACAAGGAGCCGAACCCTGATTCATAATCTGATTCTGAAAACACTGGTAAATGACAGATCATGGACACAGACCCCGCTGCTATTGTCGCGACCACAACAATTCAACCATAAGAACCAACAGATCCTGAAGAGGGGGAGCGCCTTTTTCATTCACAGATGTGGGTGAAGGGGACCCTGCTGCATTTTATTGTTGATAGCGGAAGCCAGAAAAATCTCATCTCAGCAGAGGTCGTCAAACAGTTGGGATTGTCGACAACACCACACCCGCAACCATACAACATCGGGTGGCTTCGGCAAGGACGAGATCTCTGTGTCAACCAACAGTGTCGATTGTCATATGGCATCCAACCCTTCAAGGATGAGGTATTATGTGATGTTGTCCCACTGGATGTCTGTGATGTTCTCTTGGGCCAACCATATATGTGGAGACGCCATGTTGTTTATGAGTCTCGACCCCGTAGTGTCATTGTTACTTTGGGGGGTCATCTCTACAGAATACCAGAGGTAGTTTCGACCACTGTTCCACCTAAAAAGTGTCGCAAGGTAGTATCTCATACTGCAAAATTCAGCTTCTTCACAATCTGTTCAAAAGGGGAACAGAAGGACACTGCAACCACTACAGTCTCACCCCATGCACCTTCTATCCAATAGAAGCAGGTCAATAAGGTTGTAGCAAAGCACAAATATTCCTTCTGCACACCTTCCTCTCATGTATCTCGACTTGTTGAACAACCTCAACTTCAACAGGTTCATGACAGATTTCCACAAACTAAGCAGCGCGACGTCTCCAACAATACATGCAACTCACCTAGATGCAGATCCAACAAATGCTTTTCCCTCTCCCCCAGGAACTCAATGCAATGGAGACCATTCCTTCCTAAGGAGGGAGGATTGATCCAGGTGGATATTGTTGGTGACCCACCTTTTCCAAATGGCTCAAAACAGTTTTCTGGCAATTTTGGCAATTTACTATTTTTAGCAGGTTTTAACTTCCGGGGCCATTTTGAGGGCCCAAATGAAGGTTTTTCTATATAGAGGTTCTCAATGATATCAAAAAGAATTATTGAGCCCCCAAAATGAATCTCCTCGACGATACCTTTCCAACGAGCTATCACACGCATAAAACGGAGATCGTATGCAAAAGTTACGACCTTGGGAAGTTGATGTACTCACTTACCCAAACGGGGCCCACATGACTTTTGGCACTTCATCTCCCAGGGTTAGGTTTTTGGATGTCTAGGGTTTTTGGCATTCCTTCTTATTGTAAAAAGTCTTTCAGAGCCTCATTCTAATGATCTTCTTGCGAATGCGAGTAGCCGTCACATCTCTTCTCAGAGATAAGCTGCCACCATTCTAACGAGTCTTTCACTCTGTATTTTTACAGTCTCTATACATTTATTTGATTATTAGAAATCGTGTATTAGTGTATATCTGTGTTTATGGTTTCACCTTTCATACATTTCTGTTATATTATTGAATATATGCAATATCTCTGTGCATTTCTTTATTATATCTCCACTCTCATTTCGTGCCGAAAATAATCCGAATCAAGTCTGTTGAGAATGTGTCAACACATTGGCCATAATTACAACTTATGGATGGTGAAATACATGATTGATATAAATAGAATTATGTAATTCAGTGTAAGGTGCATTGAATAAATATGCATTGAGAATCGCACTCGTGCATAGCAAGTGATATAATTGTGTACTAAATGCAATTGTTGAATGTGTTTTGTAAGTACATGCATATATATTATTGCATGGAAATAATAGTTACTAACAACTGAAATGTTGTTAACTCATGAAGTTGAGGACATTGAAGGAGTTGCTAGACATTGCAATAGAAAAGTTTCAATTCAAGTAGTCACATTAATATTGACTACAAGAATTTTTCTTGTTCAAAAAAAGAAGTAATGAACTTACAGATATTACTGTGAACATGCATATGCATAGAATGACGAGTCATTCTATTTTATTAAATTATTTGGTAATTATGATTGAATTTATAGATGCAGACAATTCTAAGTTCACTGCATATGGTTATGTACATATTGAAATTGAATTATGATATACAAGAAATACTGACAATTGTTGGCAGTATGCAAGATGAAGCCTTGCAGGAATATGGTATGCAGTTTGGTGCTTGTGGAAAAACACAAGGAAGGTTGAAATCCTAATATGGAAATAACCAAGAAGAATTATGAAATGGAATTTCATGTTTTGGGAAAAAGATTAATTCCATTTTTGAACTAAGTTTGAGTTCCTAAATGAATTCTTTTATGTTCTCTCATGATAACTATATGTGTGTGATGCAGATGAGACAATATTGGCTAAAGTGAGAATGATGGAAGAAGAACTACTGATAGAGACATTGAATCCCTTTAATGGAGAACCTTGGTTAGAGGCTCTAGTAGTGGGTTGGCGCTCTTCTGGCGTGTGAAATCCTTGGCAAGATGGATCACTGATGGACTTTGTAGTAGTGAAAGGATACCTGATCCTGGAAGGGTGAGTTCAAAAAGGAAGAGGCAACTCAGAAATGCTTATGGCATGGTAGCTGCCATAAGGAGAGTGTGTCAAATGGTACAATGAGCTGGATTCTTCTTAAAACAACTCTACAGAGTAGATCAAATGAATTCCAACTGTAGTGTGACACCAGAATTGGTGCTTGAAAGTAGAGAACTAGGTGGATAATAGGCTTCCAATAGCTAAAGCTTGGATCTTTTTGAATAATTTTTGAATTGTATATGTATAAACAAGTTGCACTGAGGAAAATGAAAAAATAAGGAGATGGGATTGTAATATCCCTAGGTAAAACCCCAGTTGTAATTATGAATTGTAAACATACTTGGTTAGGCTGGCAAGTTGTGTTATAATAAGCTAGAAGTCTTATGTGATGATAAGGCCAGAGAGCCTAGGATCCTAAGGCCAGGAGCCTATTTTGTATATGTAACTATGCAACTCATTAATAAAAATTACACATCGTTGCGTGTAGACCGACCACGAAGAAAGAGCTATGGGGGACTAATATCCACTAGGTAGGGTGAGGGAGGGGGCTAAGTGTATAGGCCTAGAGGCTAAGGTAGAGGGCTTACCTCAAAGGGAATAATATTTTATTATTATTATTTCCTAAAGGCTAAGGTGGACATGAACGATGTTGTCCTAAGTTCCTGGGAAAGGGAACGAGTGCGAAGTGGAATACATGCAAATGCACGTAGACAGGTGTCGATATATGCACATGCAGTTATAACTAGAAAGCCAACCTGTTAGGGGGTTCACTCCCCATTCTTCCATCCTCGGTTTAAATCACTTGGCTTCCATCACCGACGTATGTATCTAGTATGCAACTTGGAATCATGTTGTGGTACTTGAGTTATTCCGTGTGTCTCCTGTAAGCCAGACACATTTTGTATTCTCTTGAGCTGTGTTGTGTCTTAGCGTTGGTTGTTTCCGTTTTCGATGTCCATACCCATTTTTTGTTGTTGTTTTCCTCACCATGATGGAATTGAGTTGAAGTTGGTTGAAGAAGCAGGTTGTTAGGACTATGAGCAACTCTCTCCAGGTGAGAGAGTGTGTTGAGGAAGTGAGTTCTCCTAGAGGGAGTCTCATAGCTTCTACAAAGCTCTGAGAATTCCAGTCCGATCTGTTTCTAAATCCCAAGGTAAGGGAGGTGGAGCAGCCGATGGACTATGTGACAATGAAGGTGTATGCTCTTGGGGTGGGACAGGCATGTGGGGAATGAGAGTCTGTGAGCAGTGGGCATAAGTGGCTCCTGGGAGAGAATCCTTCCTCTTAAACTGTGTGACTTTCTATTGTTAACATCACCTGTGTCCATTTGACATAAGATTTGATTGAAGAAGTAGGTTGTTAGGCCTGTGAGAAACTCTCCCAGGTGAGAGCGTTTGTTGGGAAGTGAGTTCTCTTGGAAGGGAGTCCCGTAAAATCTACAGTACTCTGAGACTTCCGGTCCAACCTGTTGTTGAAGCCCAAGGTAAGGAAGGTATAGTAGTTGATGTACTTGTATTAGTGAATGTGTACCCTCCTGGGGTGGAGTAGGCATGTGGGGAATGAGGGTCTGTGGGTTGTGAGCGTAAGTGGCTCCTGGGATAAAAGATCCTTCCTGTTGTTTTGTGCACCTTCCTTGTTGTCCTTACCAAGCCTAGAATTCCCTTTCCCAGTGTAGTTTACTCCCAGCTCGGGGGTGACCCACTGCTGAGCGTGATGAGCAGTGTGGTCTAAGGCTGGGAGGTTCGTGGAAGGTCTGCATGCATTTGGTGGTCTTCTAATAAAATATAAGTACCACTTTTGTGCTCATTTACATGTTGTGTAATGGTACATATGTTGTAATTTATGAGTATTGTTTGTGTATGTTGTATATGTTGCATGTGCAGGCTTACTGTTATTTCCGCATTAATATGTTATATATATGAAGAATATTCATTCTATCTTTATATGGATGTGTATGTTTTTCCGCAAGGTATCTCTGTGTGGCATAGCCAATAGTTTAAGGCTGGAGCTGTCACAAATCAGAGTAGAGCATCAAAGCTGTAGGAGGCACGTTTCCCAACAGGTTATGGCTGGGTATGTATCAAATTGGTATCAGAGCTAAGTGAAGTGCCAGGAAGTGGCGTTGCCTGACCTATTGGTGGTTGGGGATGTTACAAGAATGTAGTAGAATTGTAGATGGCATCATAAGAGTAACACATGTCAGTGCCTCGTGATGAAGAAACATGATTTGATGAAAGCATTGATAATTGTGATGAGGATTACACTACTAACATAGAATGATGAGAGTCCAAGGAGGGGACCGATGGACTTGAGATGCCTGAATTATTAGCACACTTAAGTTTAGAGAAGACACATGGATCAATAGGAGGCTATAACAAAAAATATTTGTAAGGACCACCATCCCCCACCCTCAGAGAAAACCCTTGTGCATTCATCAAATGAGAAAGAAGTAGAATTAGTATATTAATAATCATGAAGATATATATCACAACAATGGCAAGGAACAATAGGAGGTGATGAGCATAACATAGTCAAAAGTTTGAATTTTATTAAGATGAAGCAAGAGAAAATGAAGTAGGACATATATTTCTTGTAGAAGAATCAAAATGGATTAGATTGATGGTGATTTAGAACAAAAATATAGGAGGAATAAGGATTTATGTTGACTTCTTCTCATTGAACATTGCTTGCATTCATGACCCATTCCCTATGTCATTTACAAAGAAGAATTTGGAGAATGTAGTAGGCGGGGAAACATACTCATTCGTAGATAGATTTTTTGGATACAATTAAGTGTGCATTGTAGAAGACAATATGAATACCACTTTAAAAATATAATGGGGATGATTTGCATATAATATAATGCCTTTCAAACTAAAGAATATGCTTATCATCTTCTCAATGATTGTATTTGCTTCCTTTAAGGAATATATACCTAATTGTTTAGAAGTATACTTGGAAGACTTGACAATTTATAGTGTACTTAAAGAACACATCTAGGTATTATGTGTTATGCTAGAATTATGTAGACAATCCACAATTTTCATGGAATCTAAAGAATTTTATCTTTTGCACACCTTACAAATCTTTGGTGGGCCACATGGTATATAAGGATGGGACATGGTGGACCACATAAAGATTGATATCATATATGATATGTTAGAAAAAACCAAAGTGAAAACACTACATGCAATGTTGGAACACATACATTCAAGTGAACCTGATGGTTAATTCACTTGAGAATACATTATAATAAGTACACGTCCATATAATTCACAAAGGATAAACTAATTATTATTGATTATTAACTGATATAATTAACGTGTATATAAATATACATATTAGGTGATAAGTCATGTCCTTTGGAAAACGGCATGATTTATTATTATGAAAAGATTAACATAATATTGGCCTACGTGAATTCTATTACAACAAACATTTATGCATTATTACATAGTGGTAATATACCCTAGGTATATTACAAGTCCTCCCTCCTTAAAATATGATTTGTCCTCAAAGCACGAGTAGATAACACTTATTTTGATAGAATAATACATATAAATTCTATAACCTTTGGCCATTTGATAAGGTTGAGGACATGAGCCAATATGAATTATGAATCCTTGAACATATTGTTGCATCAAAAAAAGATCAATACAACCTAAATGGACTCTTTCTAGAACTTTTTGATCTTAAGAGTTTGGATTCGATCTTATTTGTTGTTGACTTCAATATGTATTGAGTTTTGGATGCTTTTATATGTAAGAACAACATTGGCATTGGTATGTTAATTCTTGTGTGCTACATTTTCTGTTATTAGGGTGTCAATATGGTACCTTGATAAGTTGATCATTCTTAATCTATAGTTTAATTTTTTCATGATATACTTTATTTGTCATGTTGATATTTGACATTTTTGTATTCATTGGTGCATCAAAAACTTCATCAATGGTGGTTGATGGAACATCAACCATCATTGAATCTATAGGTGTTTGTAACACCCCTTTAAGTGTTAACTTCTCAAGTTACATAATTGTGCAAGGTGCACAATTAAGACAAAGTTTTGAGTGTAAAATTACATAGGTTGTGCAAGTTGCATCAACGTTACATAAGACATTTTTAAACAACATACTTAACATATTGTTCCATTTATTGGAATTATACTAATTATAGTTATTAATGTAACTTTGGATTTCATACATCATAGAATTGGAACTACAACCTAATCATGATATCCACTTACATAACCACTTTAAACCATTGTCGCATTAGGTAAAATTAGTATCCTCACTTATCACTAGTACATTGGGCCCATATTCTAGCAATTTAGTGATGCAGGTTCATTGCCAAAATGTCACAAGTACGATGAAGCCTAAAACCCACTTTTCATCATGTCACGCCTATCGCAAGTGCAATGAACTATGGTTTTATCTTGCATGCGACATGCCACTCTTTTGTTGCAAGAGAAACAAAAAATTCCATCATACCATTGACCGTCGTTCATAACAAATCTAGCTTGTTTTCCTCATTAATGCCTCGTAAGAGTGACTAACCTATGAAAAACATGGATCACAATCGGCCAATGTCCATGGCCATTTTCATTGTAGGTTCATCATGCAATCGACAAATCTTTGTTGCAAGCTCGTTGGAAGAATGAAACACTTACGATGAATTTGGAGCACAATCGACCACTATCCAAAGTCATTGTCATCATAAGATCGACTTGCCTTCATCATATGATCGACTATGTGTCATCGGAATATCAACTAGGCTTCATCGTAAGATCAACTACACTTAGTCATAATATCAAATAGGATTTGTCATGGGATCAACAATGTACCGATGAAATCATTGTGATTCTGGCAGTGGTTGGGTTGGATGGATAATGTTCTGTTAGTTGTACGATCGATGAATTCCTTTGTTGAATTTTTGATGAAGGGTTCATTATTTAAAAAATAATAATTGGGATCATGTTGAGCTAGGAATTTCACAGGTCCTAGGTCCACTAAGTAAGCTAAGATGAGTTGGGATTGTGCTATAGCTCTGATACCAATGGTATGATATTTGTAGAATTGAAGAGTAGAAGATAGACAATGTGTCTCAAAAAAAGAAAGTACTTCACATTAAACATTCAAAAATGGGCTTACCACTTAACCATCATGTTAACTAAGGTTTGTGTAACTCACAAAAATTATCATTAACTAACTTAAAGAAGATACACTTGAATAAGATGCTAATTACCTCAACCAAATACCATATAATTAGAAGTGGATCTATTAGATTGTTGTTGGTAGCATCCTATGTGAAATTTCATGTAGCATTTATGATCATAATAGTGAAGTTGTTGACTTTGTTTGGATGGAACAATATGGAAGTAGTTTTCTCTAAAACTATTGAAGAATGAACTCAAATGGAGAGACATTAAGCCTCATCCTTGGAACACACATAAAAAGGATGATGGATAGAATATGATCCATTTCACTGGTGGAATAGAAGAGTCAATATACTTTTCTCACCATTATTCTAGCACTAATATTCCACCATCCCATTGTCCAAAGCACTCGGGATAGGAAGATGAATTTATAAACGGATAATTGAAGAAGCATTCCACCTTTGGAGGATTAATCACCATGGACAAGGCTAAGGAGAGTCATATATCCCTTGCTTTGGCTGATGACTTTGTCCAAAATTTTTAATGTTATGGTTAACCATGTGTTTCTATGAACTTTGAAAAGGATTGATCTAAATGTCATTCTATCCAAGATGAGTATGTCTATTTCCTAACAAGTTTAGAAGCATCTTCCAAGAGATATCACTACTCACAATGACGCTTAACTTAGTCATACTTTTTCTTGTGAAATTCCTCTCCAAATTTATCCTTGGGTAAAGTATGTATGTGCCCAGACCCTATAATTAGGAAAAACATTACTACTATATATCAGTTAGATCAATAATGTGGCAATATTGAACCATAATCATGTGATCCAAAGGGCATTGTAGATTGATAGCTTGATGTGGAAGCCTATAATAGTCAACACTATTTTCAATCCTATCTTAACAGTGTGGCTATTATACTTTTCACATTATTTTAATGTCAGATCCAATCTTCTTCTCCTAGATAGTAGTGAAAATGTATATTGTTGAACCTGATTATGAAGTTCAAGAGTTTCTTATAGTATTTATATGGAGGTTTGTAGCAATCATCAAGGTTCCAAATGGTTGAATATTTAATGGAGCTATTTTGTTCAAGCATGTAATTGAAGGCCTTTTCTATTCATTCTATTTTAGAGGCAGAGTATAATATTGACGATGCTTTCAAAGGGTTGCAAGGAATACCCATATTATAATCCTTCTCCAAATTGTTATAAATAAGGTCCCTAAAACTAAATGCTTGAAATTAGAAAGGAGGCTGATATGGATTAATTGTTTCAAATTTTATGAAGAGGGCCAACTAACTCCAAGAAAAAGGGTGATACCAAGTTATTCCATGCAAAAGGATAGGGTCGAACTATCTCTAATAAATTTTGGGGCCAAATCAAGTTAGTTTATGATCACATCACATATTTCTATAGTTATTTGGGGTGTACTTTTTATGGTTGAGGTAGATTTTTTGAGGTCATAAGATACTAATACATAGCATTGGGGTTTCCATATTTTAAAATGCACCATCTATATTCCATTCATTGAGATTAGAGGGTTCTCTTTATACTTGTACCATCCTATGTTGCTCAGTGAAATACCAGTAATAGGAAGGTTCATTTCTTGGAATTTAAGGCATTACAGACTGATGCAATCACCTTTACATTTATAGGTTGATCTAAAAACAATGCTGAAATGATACGAAAACATAAAGAATCAGAGATAAACATACTTTTCCTGATTGATTAAGGTCTAGTTTTATTTTTGGTAATCTATTAGGGAAACCTTGCTTATGGTTATGAAGATCCGCTCCATATTTAATGAAAAAAACTCCTTTAAGCTGGAGTTTATTACCCTTTTGAGGAGAGGTTCCACTTGGGGGATTCATTGGCACATAATTATAGGTTCTTCCAATTTTAAATGACTATTGTAACAACATATATGACCATTTTTGCACATATCCCCATCATAGATCCATATTGTGTGGAATGTAGATTTTAACCTTGTAGAATATTTACTGCAAACATATTTTCAGAAAAAGAACAGAAAAGATACAATGGAAAATACAAACATTACACAAAGATTTTTCCCCTAGAAACCTAAACTGAGAAAACCAACATATTCTATATTCATTCATAGTGTTACATTGTTTACAATACAATATACATATAGGAGCCAACAACATCCAAAACCCTAACCCAATGAAATGGATTAGTCAAAAACATTAATTCCTTAACTAGAAATATAAAACCATCGGAAAAAACCATGTTCCGAAAAACCACCCAACAATGGACATGAAAATCGAGTCAATACGAAAAACAAGGAAAAAATGCGACACGTTTCCCGAGGTAAACAAAATTTCTCGGGGGCGAGATAAAACATAACAATGGATGTATGCAAAGCATATGTACACTGCTTGACCATATCTTCTTTAGCTGTTACAATTTTTTTTATAAGTTATTAAGAATGCGGGTAAAACATTGGCTAAAATATTTTATTCGTTTCTTCTTATCCATTTTAATGGCCATTAATTCCTTCAAGAGTGTAGTAGGGGTTGATTCATCACCAAACCTGCCAATGAATACTTTTTCAAAGTCATCCCAACTCCTGATAGATCCCACAAGTAAGTTAAAATATTGTGTATGTTATCGAACAAATCAGTAAGTGCGGACACAAACTAATCCCCCTAATTTCATCCTAAAACTAGAACAAAACAAGACAATATACTAAAATTTCCTTAAATTTCAGATATCAAATAAGAAGAGGATCCAAAACATACCTTTTAAATGTTGTAGACCTGACCTTTCCAATGTGATACTAGCTCCATCGTAAGGCTTATGGATAAGTATCTAGAAAGAAACACAAGCCAACGAAGACAAGAATAACAAAGTCTATTCGATATGAAACTATGTACGTGATCAAGGAATCATACAATATGGAAAAGAAACGTTCATATAGGAAAGAAAAGTATATATGTATTAAATAATGTGGAAGAAAGATACAACCAAATGCCTTGATGTTGTTAGGTTCCTTCCAATAGTTCCTTTCTTCTCACACACTTCTTCTCCATGGATTTTGAGACTAAGATTTGAAAGTCACTCACAATATCAACTTGGCAAAGTGAAACTCAAAGCCAACTAGCCATTCCAAAAACTCCAAAAGCTAACCTTCCCCATGAGAACTCCCCTCCTTTTATAAACTGAAAAGGATAGGGTGAGGAGGTTAGGATGATCCCAAGAGATTAGGGGGGTGACTCAGATCCAAAACGATCGGAAGCCAACTCACCCTCAAAACTTATGTTCTAGAAGCATCTAGAAGATTCTCTTTTTTCTTCGTATGGAAAATCGTCGCACCCTTAACACTGAAAAAATTGTGATGACGTCACAGGATACTGTGGGCATCCTGTGACGATCCTAGATCGTCACACCCTTAACATTGAGAAAGGTGCGACGCTCTCTCTTCATAAGGTTTTTACAAGGGAAAATATAATTTCATCTCTCTGGGAAAATTCATCTTCAGTCTTCTTCAAGGATTAAGGAAATTGATCCTTCTAAACACAAAGGATAGATTTACATCATTAATGGTCATAGGAGTGAAGAAAATAATGTGTAACAGTGAGCCCCCCAAAGTATGAAGTTAGAACAGAGTGATAGTTGAAATACTTTGTCGAGTGTGTGTTGGGAACAAGGAACACATCGGTCGAAAACCTGGAAAAAAACAAGGAAATACAATACAATAATATATCATCACTGAGGCAGGCATTTCCATACTCGGAATATGAATGAATCAAGATTCAAAGCATAAATGTCGACATACAAAGATCCATGTCAAGTAAGACATGTCATAGCCACCAAACATACACTGTGGATCAATGCCAATATGACTCAAATATGAACATAGACACCAAAAATACACTGTGGATCTATGTGTTAAAGACTCAAATTTGAACATATCCACGAGACATAAACAATGGATCTATGCAACAATACAATATGAATATACTCCAATGCAACCTGAATCTGTCAGAAAAGATTCACCATCTTCATCTCCACCACTCTATAGTATGAATCTAACCATGCAAATACATGTGCCAAAGTCGAACATGGTAGAAACCACTTGATTATCGGTCATTAATGAATATCAATAACAAGTGCGAAGTAAATCAACATTAATGTCAATGACTCCTAAGGTACACCAGTACAATCCAACGAATGTGAATTAATGAGTTGAGGTCGAACACTTAACGGAATATCCCGATCGAGGGTCAATGATGAAAACCCACAGTTGAAAGTGAGGAAACCTACCATTGAGGCATGCAAGTTCCAAGGTACCAATTATTTCTAAGTCTGATTCCTAGATAATGAGTTGAATTCGACAGGAAAAGACTCGTCATAGGAAGGAATTAATGTATCCTCCATCAATAACATGAAACGGGTAAAAATATTTGAAGTAGATCAAAGTAACAAGGGATGGCCGATGCAATAGAAGGCTTTCTGGGTTAAACTTCTCTTTGAACATATTGACGACACAACAATTGTCTTGGAAACACTAACTAAACAACATGGATCACATACCAAAATGTAATCTTATAAAGGAGTATGATCAAGAGACAAGCGGATTTTCCAACCTAGACACAAAGTGAGTGAAAGGGTGTCATGTTCAAAGGTGACTCTTCCATAGAATACATGTTTAGATACTTTTCTTTCCCAATTCCCCCCCCCCACCATTTCTGGCAAGTACCTCTTTATTTTTACATAATCTTGAGGAGGATAACATATGCTTGAATTGTAATCTCATCCTTCGGATGAGTCCCTCAGAGTATGTTTAATGAACCCTAGGAAGGAGTGGTTCAGTCCCATATGGGCCTTTCGATGTTTGTTTTATGAGTCCAAATAAAGTAAACTCAGTGGTTTTCATATTTAGAGATTCTTAAAAACACTTAAAGGAAACTCCAAAATGTCCTTTTTCATAAAATAGTCTAGTGAGACTGAAAAAGAGATAATCTACCGCTCAACAGACGTTTCCTTCGAATACTTTAATGAGCGTGAAAAGAACAAGATCGCTTGACAATATTTTCATGTTTAGAGAGTTTGAAAAGAGATTAAAGGGAACTCCAGTGGGTTCCTTTTTTGTATAACCTTTACGAGTCTGAAAAAGTGATAAAAGTTTACTCGGTTACATTCTTAGGTATTTACGAGCATGAGAAAGAACAAAGTCTGGGCTCAAGATTGTTTTCATTTTTATGCAAGATTAAAACAAAACAAAACTATGCTTGGGATAGATTTTATTTTTGCACAAGATTAAAACTAAACAAAACTATGCTTGGACCTGGTTTCATTTTTACACAAGCTCAAACCAGAGGAAACTACGCTTGAGGTAGGTGGTTTCATTTTTACACAAGCTTGAACTAGAGAAAACTATGCTTGTGACTTCCCAACGCACAATCCAGGGATGGTTGGTACTTAGCCCCCAACTTAAGAAGCTAGCAACTTAACTTCAACATGAAGTCCAGAGGCTGTAAGCATTTCCCCCCAAGCTTCATTTCTTCCAATAGCATGGGTGAAGGAAAGGAAGCTTCAAATACTATATGTAACGAAGTACTTGACTCAAGTGAAGAGGGGGGAAATCTATTTCATTTTTTAACGAGCTTGACACAGGAACAAGAACTATGCTCGTAAGATCTATTTCATTTTTTAAAGAGGTTGCTACAGAGACGTGAAAACTATCCTCGTTAGTTGGTTTCATTTTTTAACGAGCTTGAAATCATAAAACCATGCTCAAAAATCTCTTCTTGATCATGGATTCAAAGAGGACAATGCTTTGGAAGGAAACCATGCCATGGGACAAAACTCGGTCATGGCTTCCAAGAGATCTTCACTTGATGGAAGAAACACACTCTGGAAGGAGCACATGTCGAGCACCACGATAGGGGTAAGGAGGTCAGGCTCCAATATCCCTACCAAAGAGATCAACATGTCAACTACCGGATCTAAGTCATAAGAGATTGAGCTAACAGTGAGAGGCTCATATGCATCGGTTGGTGAAAGAATGGGAGACAATGCCACATAATTGACCTGTGGTGGGGGAGATACCATCTGCATATAATAACCGTTTAGGGAGGTCGTTGGGTTGATAATCAAATAAGGACCAACAAAGGAGAGTTGATCAATAGTCACAACTCTTCCATTGTGAGGGAACGATATCACACGAAAAAGAGTGGACACAATAACTTTCATGGTGTAGACATAATATCGCTCAAGGAGTAAATAGAAATCCAAGGGATCTTGGACTACCATGACGTCAATAAAGATAGTTTTCCCTCCCAAAGTTACGAGAAACTAAGGAAGGGTCCCTAAAGGTTGACTGGTTCTTCTGTTAAAAGATAATAGATTATGCGTAACTGGCACAAGCTAAGGACAACCCAAAGCTTGCCAAGCAATAGAGGACAAAATACTAACGGACACGCCTTCGTATATTAGTGTCTAAGGAACTTCCCGACCACAAACTTGTACTGTAATATTGAAAGGAATGTGAGAGGGAAGACGAAGTCCATTTAGCGCACCCGAATAAAAAAGGATTGACTTATTACTTGGAGGGGGTTCCACGGGAGAAGGAGGAATGCTCCCTAGCACATTAGAATTTGTATCAACGAGAAAAATGTGGGAATTATCGGGTTTACTCTCTAGCAGGAGAGTAGGATCAACTGATGACGGAATCAGATTGACCACTTGGGTTGCATTCTCCAAGGGGATAATGGGGTCAACGGATGGAAATGGATCGAACACTTGGGTGAAACTCTCTAATGGGAGAGTAGGATCGACCAAAGTTGGGATAGGATCGACCAATTTGTCAACTGGTTCAATTAAGGATGTGGCCAAATTGACTACCTGATCAACCAGACTAACCGATGAAGGAACCAGATTGATCATTCCATCAACTAGAGGTGGGTTGAGAGTAAGCTTGCGATAAGTAGCTGAAAGTTGAGGTTGGGAAATAGTCATGTCTTCCAATAATTTCAAGGCTTCATCCATACGATGGCAAAGGTGAGTTTTATGACTCCCTCTGCATAACATACACGAGAACTTGACTCTACTTTTCTTCTTCCCAATGGTATCTTGACTAGTTGCCGGGAGGTCATCAACATGTTGTTCAAAGGTTGATGACATGGGATGGCGAGGGTATGTAGACCATGCTTCTATAACTTTGGATAGACCAGGAAAATCATTAATAAGATGGCTACCCTTACAAAGCTTGCAAGGGTAATTGGGCTTACAAGTTGTTTGGGTGATCTTGGCATCATCAACACTCTCAACATTTTTATCAGTGACTGGTGGTTTTACAACATGTCTCGTAGTGGTTGGAAGTTTGGACCTTTACTTATTTTTCTTCTTCTTAATATTCCTTTTCTTCTTCTTCTTCTTGTCCACCGAGTTACTAGCTTCAGAGCTTTCACTCAGCGAGGAAGATGAAATGGAAGGAGACCTTGCATGTGAATAAGCCGAAGAAGATATTACTGGCGAATAAGGTGAAGGATGAACACGAGGTTGATGTTCTTGGGGGGAAGTTCTTACAATTGAATCACTTGCTGCATTCAGGATTATCAAAGTGGGAAACAACCATACCAACAATCCAATTGTGAGACCTGGAAGGATCAAAGTAGCGATGTAAAGAGGACCAACGTTTCCATAAGAAGGAAAAACAAAAGGTTCCCCTGACAAATGGCTTCCTTCATTGGTCATTCTGGGAACTGATGCCATTAAACACAGCTCCAACCTAGAGTATTCTAGGGAAAACAAATAACACACGCTAAAAATCTAGGAAGCAAACAAGAAAACAAAACCTTCTTATAATGAATGCACTAGTTGGTGATGAAATACAACGTTGCGGGAACAATCTAAGAAGGGGCTGAGATAGAGCGGGTGGAAAAGTTATGTTGATGACATGCTTAAGAAACTTATGCTTTGGTGCAAGCTCCCACACATAATCATGGGTATACCCTCCAAGTATCCCGAGTGAGTTTGACCAATGTTGATTCCAGGTACCATGAAGACTTGCCCCTCCACAGTTGACGGTCTGATACAGGTGCAAGGGAAGGGTATCTAAGCCTGAAATCGACTCGAGAAGGTCCCCATAGGATTTTCTTCTCAAGTGACCCCCAATAATATGTGAAATCTCTACACTAAGACCAACAAAGTAGGGTGAGTAACTCTACCGACCCTAATGCGACCTCGTGATTGACCCTTCTGTGAGAAGGGCTTCCCAAGACAAAATGTAATAAGAGGATTTCACTGCTCCCTAACTCAAGATTCTATGTTTGTTTACAACTTTAGAAAGTTATCTTTCACACCTATTCCAAAGCCTTACAACTAATCTAATGTAGGTTTTCTACCAGAAAATGTAAAAATGTCTAATCAATTTTTATAAGCGCTTTATTTTAAGGTCGTTGTTACTCAAGAGGAAAATCATGTGGACTAAATTGTGTTTTGACCGACTCTAAACAATGCAAAGAAATGAGAATGAAAATATTTCACTTCGATGAAAGATATATTGCGAGAAGGAGAAAACGTTTATCATTCCCAGATGCAAAATTTCCCAAAATTTTATTAAACTCATCAATATCAAGAACTTTAAGAAATGAGCCAAAGACACTGTACAACAATACACGATCCAAGACCAAAAATGTCAAAAACCATGCAATTTCACTACAAATGCAAACATGCCCCCAATCTAAAACTTTTCTTTTAAAATGAACTATTACAAAAAAGAAATGTTCTTGCACTAAACAATTCTATAGAAAAAACAATGCTTTGTAACTGAAAGACACTCAAAGCAAGAGATCAAATATTTCAAAAGAAAACAAGCTAAAACAAAGCAAAGAATGTCCAAAAGAAGATTCAAAGTTGTCAAGCAGACTGTAATTAGACCCAACAAATCACCCCAAAACCATATCTAAGATTTGGGCAAGAAAAACCATCCAAAATTATTATTTCACACAATCGTCGCAGGTTGTCAGACTAACACAGTGCGAGGATCCTTGATCGTTGCAGGCCAAAGAACAGTACAGTGCGACGATGTTGCACTGTGTTCTCAAGGAAGGGTGCGTCGATCCTAAATCGTCGCATTGTCCCTCAAAGCAGTGTTGATAATGGGAGGGGGTGAATCAATATCAAGTACAATTTAAAACATTTTTCAACTTATACTTAAACCATTCAATTATATCTAATGATTAATGAACAATAGTATAATAGTTACACCAATACACCACAATACACCATGCACAATATATGAGAAATAATCAATAGTTATTGTTCAAGGGAAGTAATGACTTCCAAAGGTAGCTACAACTTCCAAATGTAAAGGGAGGGATAAAACTCCAAGAGGAAGATACGATCCTCCAATATCAAAAGAGGGTTTAAATCTCCATCCTTTCCCCTTCCTTCCACCCAAGAATATATGAGAGATAATAAAACTTTACATTAAATCATCACCATCAACCAACCATCACATAGAACCTGATAATGCTTCCTGTGACTTCTTCAACTTCTGCAATTCTTCAATTCTTGGAATAATCTGATCCTATAGATAATATTACTCAATTTATTCTCTGAAAATTCTCCCAGTTTCACTCCTTGAATCCTTCCCAAAAATGAGTTATAGAGATAATGGTAGACCTTGTTCAATTTTGGTTTATTCAAGAGAGAGAACTTGTACAGAATGCCACGTGCTCAATATTTAACATCAGATTCTAAAACTTGCACACACAAAACTAGAGTCCGTACTATTTCCAATGAAAGTGTTCTCACTTCATTTGGAATCTCTATGAATAAATTATGACTATTTTACCCGGAACACATGTTTATTGACTAGCTTCAGGACTAGTCAAAAACCCTATCTTCCACAGAGTGTATCTCCAAATCGATAGTGAATAAAGAGATAAATTTTTTACCATAGGTACCTTGATATGTCTTCTCAATACCATATCAATTTCATCATCTGAATCGTTCTATAAAATTTTTTATAGAGAAAATGGTAATATGACCTGTAAATAACATACCTTAGAACACATCACCAAAATACTTCATCCTCCCTTGAAATCCGACCTTCTTTACTTTTGATTTCCTTTGAAATTCGACTTGTATATGAAATGAATGTATAATGATATGTATTTATACCATTTATGTCACTTTCTTTTAACATTAGGGTCGACCTGGCACTTTCTTATTTTGTAATTCTTTTCTTTAATTGTCTTTGGGGCCGACATGTATTTCCTTCTTCAATTCACTTTGTCATCTTCAAAAATTCATTTCTCCTCAACCATGAGGATCCACATGACGTGCCACATACCACCGGAAACAACATGATGTATATTATCCATCCATGGGTGTTGTATCTACTTGTGCATTGTCCTTCATGTCCAAATACCATATCAATCTTGTGGTCCAAAACCAATGACTAGGGTTGACATCAATGACAACAACCAATCTTCCAACAATCTCCCCCTTTGTCATTGATGACAACACTCATGCCCCCCCCTATCATCATGATCCCAATTTATCTCCCCCTTTTACATCAATGGAAAAGGGTAGGGCTTCTCCCCCCGAGTTTAATGGCAAAAGGTAACACTCTTCTTTGGGGCTACTCCCCCTGAACATGTGGCACTCAATAATACTTCATCCTTATTTTTGGGCTTTGGGACTTTTTATTCCTTGGAATCATTTTGTGTGGCTTATGTCTTCTCTCTCTTCTTCATTTCTAGGATGTATATGTTGTTCGGTCTTCTAGTTGCACTTGCAACCAATCTTCCTGAGTTATTTTCTTTGATTTTACATTTTTGGGAGTCAAACGTAAGAGTGTATCCTTGATCACATATTTTGCTGACGTTGAGGAGATTATGCTTCGGATATTCAACCAATAGGAATTTTCCTTCTTTTACATTTTCACTTCCAAGATTTACAGTTCATTTTCCAAGTATTTTGGTAGATGAGTCATCTCCAAATGCAACATTTCCACCCTTTTTCTTCAAGCTGACAAATTTGCTTTGATCTCCGGTCATATGAGATGAGCATCCATTGTCTATGAACCATTCATCTTCTTCTTTGCATTCTTTAGCGACCAATGTTATTTGACAGTTTTCATTTTGTGGAATTTATTTCCTTTTCCATTTTGTAGTTGGTATACATACATTTGGCATACGATTATCTTCCTTCATATCTCTGCAATCTCATGATTTGTGACCAAGATTATTGCACTTGTAACATACAATATTTTGATCCATTAATGGGTCAAATGGATTATAATTTTTGTTGATAGGTCTACGAACATTTCCATATCTATTATTTTCACCATTCATGTAGCTTGCATAGTTATGCCTTTCATTGATTCTACAATTGATTGCCTTGTGTCCAAAATTTCCACAAGTATAACAATGTCCAAGAAATAAATTTTGATACCTGGGAGTAAGTGATATTCTTTGTGGTGTGGTCCATCTGGGTTCACGATCTATTATTTTGTAGTTTCCTTCATAATGATTGCTTTTATACCTGATGGGAGAGGATCTTCTTGATGTCTCATTCCTTCTGAATTCTAGTCTTCTATCTTGTTGTTCAACTTGTTCTGGTGTGTTGGTTTCATCATTTTCATCTTCCTTCTCTTGTTTTGTTGTCTTTAAACTGTCATTGTATCCTAGTCATGTCTTGTCATCTGGAGATCTTTGACTACTAAGTATCTCATCTAATTTTTCAGTGTGTTTTTTGAACTTCTTCAACTTTTCTATTGTCAATAGTAGCTCCCCTTTTGTGTGATCCAATTCTGCTTTCAATTTCTCATAATCTTCTAATTGTTCCTTCAAGCTATCAATGGCCTTTTCAAGCTTGTAATTCTCTTATTCACAACTACTCAATTCACCTTTTAGTATTATGTTTGTGTTTCTAAGCTTTCTATTTTCAATTTCAACATGCTTCAACTTTTCAATATTCTCATCTTCTTCTTCACTCTCTGCATTGTCTTTGTATCCCCAAAAGGAATCAAGGTTGGTTCTTCATCTGAATCTTCTTCAGAAATGATTTCTTCTTCTTTGGAATTCTTGTGATCATCATCCTATGTTTATTGGGTTATGAAGAGGACTTATCCTCCATCATTATCTTCTTCATCACTCTCATCTAAGGAGATGTCATCATCCTTGGAGTAGAAGATCTTTTTATTGTTGAGAATTCTCTTTTTATAGTAGCAGTTTTCAACAATATGTCCTATTCTACCACAGTTAAAGAATTTGAGAGGAGACTTACCTTTGTATCTTTGTTGGCACAGGGGCAGACCCAGGTTTCAACGCTACAACAACACACCAAAAAAACCCTAACTACCGACCCTTTCGGCAACACCTACGAAGCAGATGAAGTCTCACCCGAGGTAGAGGTATTGTTGGTTGCAAGACTCATGTGTCTGCAACCTTAGCTGGGACACAGATATGTGATTATAACACTAAATAGAGAACTTAGATGTTAACATTCATCAATACTTGACCAATATCTACTTCGCAGATAAAACAAAACATCACAACATTCACCCAGATCTGATGTATATCAACACTTTATCATAAACAGGTAGATCAGATCTAGTAGATGAAGCATTAAGCACATTCATAGAGGTCGGATCTAACATTCTTACACATCATTAGCACAAAGAATAAGCAAATTTGTCTATCTCTATCAAAGCACTTAGCTAGAGAATACATAAACACATCATGACAAAGCACAAATCAAGACAACATAGTATTTACGTGGTTCACCCCTGCCCTGGGGCTACGTCCACCAACTCTTCTTCTTTATTGTCTTCAGTCAATCGCTTACAAGCACAGAGCCACCAAAATCCTACTCCGCCTAGGACAGGAGATCTACGCACCTCGCTAGATCCTCCCTCCTCACGTTATAGCATAAAGCCTTCCATAGTCTGTTACAACCACTTGCACTTAGCTTTGCAAGTCTCTATGAGTTATGCATAAAGAACTGACAAACCATGATGGCACTTAGCACTTAGCTTATCGGATTTTTATCACACAGATACCTCTATTTCTTAAATTTCCTAGACATCTATTTATACTTTACAAAATAGGCCTAAACATGGGTAAACCCATGGGTCGACATCCCATTCCCATTACATAATCCCATAACCCAAAAAAGACCCAAAAATGGGCCGAGATCCCACGATCTCCGCTTCGTCTTGCGCTCCGTCTTCGACAGGTTGTCAAAGTCCCAAAATAGGTCAAACTTGATCAATATCCCTCAAAACTTGGTCAAGGGCCAACAGGTCCCCAACACTCACCTGTGACTCGTCCCAAGTCACTTTGGTCTGATCAGTTCTACTTCGAAATCATTGAGCTTGGCTCGAGCTGCTTGGACTTGTTGTTGTGCTATAACCTCCTATTCAACAAACTCCTGGATGAGTGTGTCATTCACGGGTCCTTCTAGGCGTTGTTCTGCTACAGTGACAACCTGCTCTAACTCTTCTCCTCTGCCTTCTACTTCTGTAAACAACTGATAGGCCTTATCTTGCATAGGTTAGAGTTTCTAAGTTATCTCCATAACTCCGCTTTGGATAGTATGGATTTGTTGTTGGGTAGTGCGCTGCTCTTGAGATCATTTCATTCTTTCTACGACTGACAGGGCCTTCAACTATGCTTGTAGTGTATCGGCTTGTTTCTTCGCTTCCTAGAGTTGTGACTCTAGTGCCTTTAATTATGGATTCTTAGCAAGTTGTTTGTATGTTAGGGTACTGTGGGTGCTCAGATGCTTGCATTCCAGAGTAAGGGCCTTTAGTCTCTCAACTGTGTTGTGAGTAGTTTCTTCTCGTTGGTCCCTTACATCCTGTGGGGTCTCGGGCACTGCGCGTAGCTCCAAGTCTACTATGCATTGTTGTAGCTTCTGGATGGCCTCTGTGAGCTAGTCTACTTGCTTCATGACTTTATTCTCAGTCTTTATTTCTACGACTGTCACAGAGAAAAGTGATATGTTAACTTCTTCCTTCACTTCGAGCTGTTCGACGAGCAACTGTTCATTTCCTTGCTGCAACTGTGATTTTTCTTCATCAAACTTCGCTTGAAGGGAAATTTTTTCCTATTCTTCATCTCGGTGTTGTTCTACAAGTACTCCGTGTACTTGTGTCAAATCCTGGGTGGCTTGTTTTGTTTCCTCTTGTGCTCGTCGAAAGTGTTCTTTGACTATATCAGCGAGCCGGTGGAGTTGAGTTGGTTCATCTCCCAGTTCAGGTGTTTCCAATTGCAGAGGCATAATGGAGACTGCGTGGCTAGACTGAAGGGACTATTGTACCCGTTGGAGCTCGACCTCAATTCAATTGTACATCTCCTCCTTCCTAGCTTCCTGTTTTTTTATGATTTCCAGTGAAGCATTGTTCAGGGATGCTACGATGAAGTCAAAGTCATCTGAGGTGAGGATAGTCTGCATTTTGGTCATAGAGGCTTTCGATTTCTTCCGGGAAGAAGGATTCGGGGGGGAAACCTTCCTTTTCTTTGAGGGGTCCTCCTCCTCTCTAGACAATGTTGCCTTGCCTTTCTTCTGTTCAACTTCTGTGCCATCTATCTCTTCTCCATCACCCCCTCACTCTGGTGATATGGAAGCAGTCTTCACCAAGGAACTGCTTAAATCTTGTACTTCTTCGGTATTCTTTATCTTCCAAGGTTCGGGTGTATCTTGCGCAGTTTTTGGGTTGTCTATGTCGAATATCTCCACAGGGTCTTCTGGAATAAGGAAGTCCGCCGACCAGTCCTTGGTGATCTCCTCCAAGTCCTCCTTCGTTAGCTTATAGTAGGATTGGATTTGTTGCTTGTGTTCATCAGCGCGCGCTGTGATGTAAATAAAATGTTGGTTTGCGTTGAACTTCATAAAGGGACCGAACCGGTGTAGAGTGTTTGGAGTGATGTGAGGTTCATACTAGATGGATGTCTTCAGCTGGTTGTAATAGGTATAAAAAACAACATTCGACTACCACTATTTATTCATATCACTTGAGTACCACAGTGTACTAAACTTAGCGACCAACGGTTCGAAAGGCTCGATGTTCGGGAAGGTCACACCTTCTGGCATCGCCCAGGCAATAAAAGTGATCAGGATCAATAGCTAACTAAAATGAAATTTGTACCCTTGGTCCTGGGCTTCTCTGTAGTCGAGTTCTAATTGGTTCACCAGGTACTTCACCCAGTTCATCTGAAGTACTTCTGCGCACTTCCTTGCGAGGTCGACTACAAAACCAGTGTCTTGGGTGGGTCAGTTTTTTCGTACTAACTTCCCTGTAATCAATTGATAGGCGAGGCGCACTATTACGCTCTGGATAGAAGCTACCTTGTATCCTCATGTTCCCTTCTCGACATCGCCATAGGTGTCCTTGATCCTTTGTGCTAGAGGGTGATCCATGGTTTTTCCAGGGTAAAAATCCTATGGATCAGGTCCTTGCATACTAAGCCCAGTGATCCGATTGATCAACGTCGGATCCAATGTGATACGGTGGTTTAACCATAAATAACCACCATGGTAACAAGACAACAACAACTTGACACATGCATTTACCTCCTAGTGTCGTCCGAAGAGAGGAATTTTCATGACATTGAGTAGGGTGGAATGCACGAGGTTCATAGTCCATGACTGGGGGATTCTCTTCGAATTCTTCCCCTTAGTCCGAGTCAGGTAATTATGTGGGGCGAACATGTTGTAAACTTTGCGATATCCGAGGTTGAAGACACTAAACTTCAACGCCGCAATATCATCTTGGTCTGCTCGAATTGCATGTATCCCCGTCGGGAGGTACGCAATGACCAAGGCATACTCAAAATATCTAGGTACGCTATCTCAATTTATTGTGCCACTCAGAGCTGGTATATAGGTGGGTAAGATGGTCAGGATCAATTTAGCATTCGCTAGATCATCCCTGTGCTTGGTTCGCTTTTCATTAGATGGTCGGGATGGTCCGGTTCCATGAGCAGTGGATTGAGAGGTTGGTAGTCCTCTTGTCGACGATGCTTCTACACTTGTAGACATCGACATGACTCTTTCAGTCACGAGGTCGATCAAAACTTCTTCAACAACTTTCTCTGCAACGCTCAACTCATCTGACATACACGCTCAGGGTTAACAATCTTGGGTTCAGGGAATAACTTTAGACACTGCAATCAGATAGACAACAAGAGTACGATGATCACTGTATAAAATCAACTTAGTCTGCGGGCTCAAATTCTCAGTTTGCAAAAGTGTTCTCGGTGCATGGCACGACGGGATAAATAGGTAACTCGGCAATGGGTCACTTGCAATGTGTATGAAGGCTTCATTAACTCTGTTATGTCCGTTATGGCATGGTCCCAATGGTTGGATGGTGAACCATAATTTCCTTTCTACCCATTCATAGCATCGATCGAATAGTTATAACGTCCCTAATGGCTATATTGCTTCACCATGACGAAGTGCCATGTGTCGTTGTTCTGATATCCCGACAAAGCTCCAATTTTGCAAATTTTTCTTCTGCGAGGTTTCCTTCGGAACCTTCTGCAACTTGTCGATCTTAGCTCTCTTCTTACTTAGATTTCTAGCCTTCTTTCCAGTGAGCTTCGTCTCGGTATGTATTTTTCCATTCCGATTCTTATCTTCTTTTGACATAGTGACTTTGCGCTGTTGAGATCCTTTCCTAAGATTCAAGGGTAACCCTTATCCTTCATCTGGAATAGGTACTTCAATCTTCAATGGTTCTTCTAGTGTTCTTGCAACTTCGACATCCGGGTCTCTGGTGTTAAATGGCTTTGATCTGTTCTTCTTTTTTTCAATCAAGTGTGTGATCCTTCTAGTCGTGAATTCTTTTAACTCTTGCTTCTTTTGTTCTAAAACTTCTTCTTCTTCTTTCCTTTTGGCGTGATCTGTTTCAATCCAAGGTTTTCCTAGTAGCATGGTAAATGGGGCACAGTTCTTGAAAAATTTAATAATCTCAAAATCTTCCTCTGTCGAAGTTCTATTGGAATTCATAGGTATTTGGGTGAGCTTTCCACATAGGTTTATCAACTTTCCTTTGAATAGTCCTATTCCTCCTAGTGAAGGAATCATAGCAGGATTCCCTATAGCTTCCCACGTTCTCTCTGTCATGATATTCACCTGTGTTCTCTCATCCAGAACACAGTCAATGTCGAAGTCTCCTATTCTTGTTTCAAGGCATTCTTTTTCCGTGAAGATCTCTGATAAGTTGACATGTCGGTGAACATTCAAGGTTTCTTTTATTTGTAGTAATATAATCTCTGATTCTTTATGGGATTCTGTCATAATATTAGTTTCTGGATCTTCCTTAGGGTTTTCTTGTCTCATGTTCATTCCTTCAAGCTTAACAATCATTCTAGGACAATCCAATACTTCATGGTCCATAGCTTTACAACAAAGACAACTAGGTCTTCTCCCAGGGCATTCCTTAGCAAGATGCCCCAGTCTTTTGCAACTGTAATAGAGGGTTAATCCTCTCTTTCGTTTAAATGATCCCCAGACTTTCCTATACTGTGCACTAGGATCATGGTAGCTAACTTGCAAAAAATTCTTTCTAGGATCTTGCATACACTTATTAGTCCAAATATCCTTTCTATGCATAGGTATAACATATTTTTCACTATTCTTATCAGATCTACTCATATCAAATCTTCTTTCATCTATTAATACCCTAGTTTTCAAGATAGGACAGAATCTATCAAACATACCTAGATTCATACTTTTGAAACAAAAACTTCCACTAATCTTACTTCTACAAAGCACAAAGCTTTCAGATCTAGAAATTTTTCACTATTCTTACCTTTATCAGAGCACGGAGCTTTCAGATCTTATCTCTTTTAATCAAGAATTCTCACTTTTACCTTTAGTAGGGCACAAAGCTTCCAGATCTTACCTCTTTTCTTCAGATCGGACTTCTTTTCCTTAGCACAGAACTTGCCAAACTAGTAGAGTATTGCGCACTAGAGAAATAGATCTATGCACAGAGATTTCACAATTTCAGATCAGATCTCTGCACAAAGGTTCTTCTTCCTCAGTTCCCAACAATCACAGTTTCAGGTCCCGACAACGAAACCATTTGTTGGCATAGGGGAAAACCCAGGGTTCAACGCTACAATAACACCAACAAAACCCCAAATATCGGCCCTTTCGGAAACACCTGCGAAGAAGATGAAGTCTCACCCAAGGTCGAGGCAGGGGTGGTTGCAGGACTCAGGTGTTTGCAACCTTAGATGGGACACATATATGTGATTATAACACTAAATAGAGCACTTAGCTGTTAACATTCATCAATACTTGACCAATATCTACTTCACAAATAAAACATAGCATCACAACATTCACCCAGATCTAATGCATATCAACACTTTATCATAAACAAGTAGATTAGATCTAGCAGATTGTTGGTCACTATAATTGCTTAATTAATTTCAAACAACCAAGTGAAACATAAATTATCAACCCAGGGAAGTCTTTTGTTTCAAAGATAGCTGCGCACTATATATGCTCAATTCCAAAAGCACTTAGTGTTGTAGTAAA
>ML812051.1:53782-140613 GCA_009831015.1 Picea engelmannii | reverse complement strand
TTTAGATATTATTTTACAAACATGTGGTTATGATTTATATTTTTTTTATGGATAATTTGATGTGTCTCTAGATGTGTGCAAAGACAAGGATGAATATTGCCAATTAAACTTATACATGGGTGAAGGTTGTATGAAGTAGGTGTCAAATATGTACTATAAAAAGAGGAATTGTGTCCGTATTCCACCTACTATCAAATTTGTCTATATAATGGGATGGAGAATACATGTTCTTTCCTAAGAGGTTATATATTTCCATGATAAGGGTAGGCCAAAAACTTGGGTTTTCACGAGGTATAGATAAGTGGTGTATAGTAAGGATGTAGAGTCATTATTCCTCAGTGACCATTAATATCTCACCATCAAGGTCTCACCTGTCTTACACTATTTCTCTCCACCATAAAAATATGTGTACTTGAAGGGTTGGAGTGATCACAAGCTCACCCTTTCTATTGGTTGTATTGGTATTCACATAGTTGAGAATGGTTGGAGTGATCATGTTGATTGAGATTCACTATTATGAGATAAAGTATCATTTATATCATATATTTTAAACAATAAAAGTGCACTCATGAAAGTATTGTTCATATAGAGATAGTAGCATTCATTTAATTATAAGGGACATCCATGGTTAAAATATATTTGATTTCATCATGCAATCCGAAAAATAAATTAGCCATTAGAGATGTGTCGTAATAGAAATCAATCATCTCTTATTTTAGAGGTTTTATTTAATTAAAAATTGAATTATCATGTGCATGTGCGTAAGAAAGTTGGAAATGATATTAGGGGACATGAATGAGCAAAAAAAGAAAAAAAGTGATATTAGGGTACATGAATGAGCAAAAAAAGAAAAAAGTAGTTGGGAGTTAGGTGAATAATATGCAATATTTAAGTTATTTGAAATTATAAATTATGCATAGAAGAGGCATGTGGTTGGGTGAATAATAAGCATATTAGTGAAATGATGTTTAGAAATTTTGCATGAGAAAGAATGTGGCATCTTGCACAAGTAATATAAAAAAAAAAAAAAGGTTGACCATGGGAGGCACCTTATGCTCCCTAATGTAGGATGGTTTCTTTAATGTGGAAAAATTTCATGATGAAATGGTGGAGAGTTTGGTCTTGATTGTGCTAAATCCTTGATAAGGTTTTAGTTTGGGAGTGGGGACTTCATAGCTCATTCAATGGTTGCACAATCCATTGGTTAAGAAGGTAGGCCCTTTAACTATTTCTATTTGTACACTCTTCATACAACCTTTGTAACTTGGGGGTTCCATGAGAAGAAGAGTCCCTTATGGATATGGTAGGGAGGTCAACTACCAAGCTCAAATTAATTGGAAGGAGAGAAACTTAGAGAAAATTCTTGGTTAAAACTTTTAGAAAAGCTTGGAACTTAAAACAAGTAAGGATAACATCTATAGCCATCTAACAAAATTAGAAAAGGTATCTTATATTTCTTTGTTATTCATGATTGGGGTTTGGTTTCCATAGATTTATTAAATTAAATCTTCTTATGAAAATGATAGAACCCTTTTATAGAGCCATTATTTTAGTCTTTTAATTAGCTTAAATGTTTGTGGAAACCTCCATCCTATTTGTGGAAATTTTGGAAATGATTTGGTGAATTTTTTATATGGGGTTACATAGATGCATGCATATTATAGAAGGAAAACCCATGCACATGTGTAAGTCATCTTAAGGAAGCTCATGTACATGTCTTCTAGTTGTTTGTCCATCACAAATTTGCTTAAATATTTGGAGTTTTAAGGGAATTTGAAGGGGTTTTTTTCTTCGATTATATATATATATATATATATATATATATATATATATATATATATGTAATAGTAGACTTTCATGAAAAGTGTTCTTGTCGTTTTTATTTGATTAATTTTCGTTAAATACTTGAGTTGAAAGAGTCTTATCTTGATTCACTAATTCAATGAATATATATATAAATTCATTCAAAACATCCATAACAAATTTCCCATTGAGATTAAATGTTAGTATATTTGCATGTGAATGGAAAATAAAATAGATGTAATATATTTATGGATTATCTTTAATAAAAGAGTATGTTGAAGTTAGAAATTTGAATGAGAGAATGTGATGAAGAAATATTTTAAGGAGAGGTATTGAATATTGTAGTGTATGATCATCTTGCATTCATATTCCACCAACATGAAGTTAATTCATCTTTTATCATGAAGTTAATTCATCCTTTATTTTATGTGAGTTTATATATAAAAAGAGGATCAACAAATAATTATGCCGAAAGGCGTACACCTATTGACAACTATTGATAATGAGAAGATTTAATAGGGATTTAGTGATTGACATAAATTAAATTTAATGTGTCAATTAAAGTTTTTTTTTAACTAGGTTTTGTTTAATTACGCGGGAAATTTTTACTGCACAGAGATTACCAGCCGATTCTTTTCGACGTTCACCAGCCGCGAGTTAGCGGCTGTGCTAGTAATACAAATTTTGAAAATATGTTTGAGGCAAGCTCTTATTATAACAATCAATCTCAGACCTATCTTTGAAGTTCTAGAAGTGTGGCAAATCATGATTGTAGTACTACTTAGTGATTTTATTTATTTATTTTTAGTATATAAGAGAAAAATAAAAACAATTGTAAATATGCCACAAATAGGGAAGAATGTTATTCAACTAAGTTTATATATTTATATTCTTATAATAAAGATTAAGAAACATTGTAAATATGTCACAAATATGGGAAAATGTTATTCAACTAGATTTATATATTTATATTCTTATAATAAAGATTATGGTAGTAAAAATAGTATTTGATTTTTGAGTGGAGAAATTATAGATTTATTAATTACTTGGTTGAGAATGAATTCTATTTGTAGGAGAAAGGCACATAATAAAATATGACATATATAATTTATATATTTATATTCTTATAATAAAGATTATGGTAGTAAAAATAGTATTTGATTTTTGAGTGGAGAAATTATAGATTTATTAATTACTTGGTTGAGAATGAATTCTATTGGTAGGAGAAATGCACATTTGGTAGGAGAAATGCACATAATAAAATATGACATATATGTATGGTTTAAATGAATATTGTATATATTTCTTGAAAATGAAAAGAATACATGGTATATGATAGAGAGAATGTGTGGTTATTATCAAAGCATGTAATGATAATACTTAAATATTGTCATAAAGATTTATCATACTTAGACGTTATGTTGGGATTTTCAAAATGCCATTTAATATGAGCTTAAGTCCTATTTTATTTTATATGGATATGAATGAAGAAAAATGTTATTTTATATGGATATGAATGAAGAAAAATGTTATGTGATGGAAATAATGTTGATTGGTTAACATGATTACAATATATAATATATAATGATTAAATGAATAATAAAATTAAATCATCTTAACTAATTAAAATGATTACAATATACAATAATTAAACAAATAAAAAAATAAAAATAATCTTAATTAAATTAATAATATTTTATTAAAAATATATAGAAAATCATTTTAAAATGTAAGTGTACTTAATTATGATATATGATATTGATAAAAAGAGAAAAATGAAATTAATATACATCAACATCATGGCCATGTGTCAATTCACTCACATTTATTACAGTGATATAACATCTCTACATCTTGACAAGTTCACCATTCAATCAAGTATGCTAAAACATAATAGATATTCATACAAGATTGAAGTTCCATACTTCATCATACAACAAACATTCTATGCTAAGTTGGAGCTAAATAAAGCATAACAATGATATAACATCTCTACATCTTGACAAGTTCACCATTCAATCAAGTATGCTAAAACATAATAGATATTCATACAAGATTGAAGTTCCATACTTCATCATACAACAAACATTCTATGCTAAGTTGGAGCTAAATAAAGCATAACAATATTAGGCCCATCCTCATGGTAACACATGAACCATAGCTAAAATAGGCAAGGTGTGGTATTGCATCGAATGTTGAGGCACATCTTGACAAGTAGAAAGAGATTTGCAAATATCAAAGAACTAGCCAATGACATGAATGAACAAACCACCTTGAACAAGCCACCATGCAAGGTATTCACAACATGCAAGAGTTTTCTTAATAGGTAAATGTTAATATCAACATCATTTGTGATCGAGGTTTATTTATTTATTTTGAAGCTTAACCTATTTGTATTTTCATTTAAAAAAATAAAATTATATTATTTATTTATTCATTATAGTGTAATTTTTATGTATGTAAAAATTTATATTTGTCTTGAAATTAATTGTAATTTATTGAAAATATATACATTTAATGTATATGTACTAATTTGAATTACATGTGTATAAGTAATGACAATATCTAACAAATAACAATTTTTTACTACAAGGTATATTAATTCACAAAATTTAATTAGTGATCGTTGCAACATTCACAACATCTATTTTGATAATAAAAAAATTGGATGACATGTATGCAAATAACATTGAAGAAATCATACCTATAATGGTCAATCACACGTATCGGAAGACATGTATGCAAATAACATTCAAGAAATCATACCTATAATGGTCAATCACACGTATCGAAATCATGTAAGTTTGATTATCAAAAAATAATTTTCAAGATAAATTAGTAATAGAACAAGCTCAAATGTTATTTATATTGGTAAAACATGAAATACTAAGAGATGAAACTAGAAACTAGATTATTGGACATTAAAAGTGACAAACCTATTCTTAGTACTATCCTCACTTAGAAATAAGTGACTCATTGATGCTAGGGATGTCCATGAAACATTAATAACAAGTGTTATTGTAACATAAATTTCATCAAATTATTTAATGTCAATCATTGTAAAATAACTTAAAAAACTTAAGGAAAACATTTATTTAAACAAATCAAAAGATTCAATGACCAAATTCATTTTCAAGACTACTAACAAGATGTTATATTTGTTCATTGTAATCATTTGGTCATAGTATTATGTTTACACTTGTTGTGACTTACGAGTGGAATAAATCCAAGTACCGAGGATATAAATTGTCAATATAACATCATGAAAAATGATTCATTAACACATTTAATATAAATAGAAAATTTTGCAAAATAAACATCAAGGGAGTTTTTATGATTAATAGTTTTCAATTTTTAATATTTTGAATTTTAGAGCATAGGAATTTAAGTGATTTTGATTAATTATATATTTTTAATTTTTTAGGTTTAAAGTATAAGAATTTTAGGGATGATTTTAACTATAAAGTAGTGGACTCTAAGTAACTCTATTGGACTCATATTTCATTCATTCCACATGATCCTATAATTTTTATTTTGTTTTTGAATTCAAGGAATTAACAACCAATATTTAGAAGTGTACAACTTGAATGGAATCAGGTGTTTCGTTATAGGAAGAGGAAGGGTCCTGAACACCTACCTCCACCTACCTCCATTCAGGTCATGAACACCTACCTCCATTCAGGTTATGAAGTAGATTCGTAATAAGAGTTGACAACTTAGCTCATAGGTAAGTGTGGCTTGTTAAGTTTGGCCTTATTATCCACCCCTTTTGGTTCTTATACTTTATCTCTTGTTGCATAATAAATGTAGAAAAAATATAGCAACAAATATATGGTTTTGTCCCCGGATGGGGTGACACATAGCTACGGGGGGACAGGTGGATCCGCACCTGGCCCTAGCATAAATGCCGACAGCCGCCACCCACGCGCATAACTTAACGATGGGGGACGACCATTGCTACAATTTAATGGTGGAGGGACCTTTCCCTCGAGCGACAGGGTACGATTTTAATGATTCAGTAATGGCGAGGGTTAATAGCGAGAGGATGGCTTCGGCTCCGGTTCATTTTGTTTTCAACTCGCCCGGTAAGAGCAGGTCTGCACCTGCCAAGGCCTTGGTTATAGCTCGAATTTTCTGGTGTTTGGCATTAACCGCGCATTCTATTCTCTCGCTGTATTTCTTGTTGCATTCAACACGACTGGGCTCGCTTGCTCGCAATTCTTACCTGCAATTGCTCTTCCGCCTTCACCGACAATTGCTTTGTGCCCTCTCCATGGCACGAAAAAGAGGCAAGCCTCGTCGTGGCTCGGCCTGGGAGGCGCATAAGGCGCAGAGGCTTCGCAAGGAACAACTCGAATGGGCCCTGGCTCTTGCTACATCAATTCTTCGGAAAAATGCCCGAGCTGAGAAACGGGCTCGACTTGCCACTATTGCTGAGTCTGGCGCTGGGTGCAGCCGGGATGTAAAGGAGAAAGTGCAGGAAGCGAGGCAGGAGAAAGCGCCGGGAGCGAAGCAGGAAGTAGGAATTGAGGAGGAGTTTCCCCCATGCATTGTGGAGGAAATCCCGTTTACAAAGGACCTAACGACCATGGAGTTCACCCGAGCGACAACCAAGAGGGAGGAGTGCAAGCCCACTCCGGCACTGGTAGATTACATCCCCGGATGTCTCGTGGAGGAAATACCCTGGCCTGGTAACGACAATTGCAGTTGCCATACTGCGAGCACGAAGGTTGCAGAAGTTGATGTGGAACAGCGGCTGATAGATGCAGATCTTGGAGCGGCGGTGAACGAGGGTGGCAGCGTGCATGGCTCTCTCATCCGAGATGAACACCTAGCTCTCATTTTCGACCTCCATGGACACTTGGCTGATCTGGAGTATCGGGCCCTCTGCATGGGTCAGAGAATGGACATGCTGCTCGATGCATTCTCCAATGCACAAACCAAACGGAAATGTCCACTCTGCTCGCAAGCTTATGCCATCCTAGCTGGAACCACACGGCAGACGGGTGAGGATGACAGGTCACCAGACACCTAGATTTTTATATTATCTTGGTTTTTAGTTTATGTTACTGTTTTATATGAACTTAGACCAGAGGCATTTGTCCTGGTTTCCTCCGGGCAGGACAGATGCCACTCCGTCTTTATGTTTTATAATGCTATTGCTACTCAATCCCTATACTTGTTGGTTTCCGAAAATCGACAGCATTTTGGGTGATACCAGACCTACTCTTTTGTATAACTCTGTAAAACTTTTGTTTATCTAATATAGCAGGATCTACACCTTTTTTATTTAAAAAAAATATATATATGGTTTTGTGAAATAATGATATTTATATATTTTGTTGTAGGTTAAACTCGAACTTAAGTACACTTCATTGTATCTTGTATCTTGTTGGGTGAACATAGGTTTTCCAAGTTAAAAGTGAATTTAAAATCCCTATTTAAGCAATTGATTCTAGATTTACGCTCCATACAATTCAATATTTTTACTTGCATATTTATACAAATGTTTTGTCGTCATTTAGCTAGAATTTTCTTTATTCATGTATGGTACCCAATATAACATGTTGATTTCAATTATGACACTTCATCTCTCAAGGAAATTGAATGACACATGCAATAGAGGAAACTATTGTGGTAAATAAACCTCAAATCTCAAAGAACTCAACCACTCGAACTAGCTCATCGAATGATAATAGTTGTACACAAATTTATACAAATATTTTATTATTTTAACCAACATAGAATATTACAATAAAATGAATTAGAGAAATTAAATTATTTATTATTACAAACTTATTATATATATATAGTTTCTCAAAAAAAAATCAATTTTGCAAAGTTACATGAACTTAATTGAGATCATTTAATTACATTTAATAGTAATATATAACAAAATTTTGTTTCTTATTTACAATTTTTACATTCTTAAATTTCTCATATTTTACATGTTACATCTATATGGTGTCATTGACTCATTAGATACTTCACCATATTAATTAAGTACTTCATCTCATTTATGGTGTCATTGACTTATTAGATACTTCACCATATTAATTAAGTACTTCATCTCATTTATTGATTATTTCATTTAGTTAATCATATTAATTGACTAGGTACTTAATTATATTCATTTTAATAAGAATGTCTAAAACATATAATATGCAAATCATTTCATTTTTCTTTTAGTTTATATTGTAGATTTATAGATATTGGTTATTAAATAATAATTAAATTAGTCAATAATTTTAATATTTGACTATCTATATATTTTTTTAAAAATATATATTGATTAATTACTTAACCTATATACAAACAAATGTAATCTTCAAAACATTAATCTAAAATATATAAAACATTAAAATAAAAATAAAACAAATTCAATATAAAATAATAAAAATATTATATTCAAAGTGTCAAAAAAATAATTCATTCTTATTTAGAAAACTAAAGTTCACAATTTTTACATCACAACACACTTGGTGGTCAAACTTTAGATAATTATACATTGCAATAAAAATTGTTGTATAACCATACACCATATGACATCAAAAACATCATCAAAACTAAACATGATCATCAAGTGCTTCATTATCTATTAACTCTTTACACAGTATGACATTAACAACATCATTAAAACTAAATATAACCATGAAATGTTTCATTATCTATTAATTTCATACATAATACAACATTAAAAATATTATCAAAATTAAACATAACCATCAATTTCCTAATTATCTTTTAAATTCTTTTGTTTTTTCAAATTGAAAACTATTTGAAATTTGATAAGTTTATTCTAATTATCTTTTAAATTCTTTTGTTTTTCAAATTGAAAACTATTTGAAATTTGATAAGTTTATTGTCTATTAAATATTTTTGTGTTTCTTGTAAATTTAAAATTTGATAGGTTTATGAATGAAATTAAATAGAAAATTCCACATATGAATTTTTAAATCATCCTGGTTTTATTAACGGAAAAATACTCTTTGACCATTACCTCATTCATGTGCACCACCGCCCAAAATTGATTAAAAAAGTAGGTCATAAGTTATTGATTCAGTTTAAATAAAATATTTTATTAATTAACTGTTTCCCTTCAAATTAATCTTTGAATGTTTTTTCAAAGACATATATCATGTAAAAGTATTTATATTATATAAACTAGTATATCTGTCAAAAAATTTTGAGTTATTTGAAGTTGATTCATTATTTAAAATATAATTTTATTTTAAATAGAATGATAAATATGTCAATGATGATGGTATTTAAAAATATGTGTTGGTTTTATATTTTTTATGATAAAAAATTTAATAACAATATACTAAAAATGATCTTATTTGAAGTTGGTTCACTATTTAAAATAAAATTTTATTTTAAATAGGATGATAAATATGTCAATGATGATAGTATTTAAAAATATGTGTTGGTTTTATATCTTTTATGATAAAAAATTTAATAACAATATACTAATTATTTGACTAAGTTAAATAAATATAACTTTTTTTATAATTTTAATATTTATATATAATAAGGATTAAGTTTATATTATTATATTAGTTAGTAATATATTAATATGATGATGATGATAATGATGATTAACATCCATTAAGACCAAATTTCATTAATAAAAATAATTATAAAGTTGTCAATTGAATATCACTTGAATTTAATTTAAGTTGTTTTGGGATGAACTAATTTTATTTTAAATAGGATGATAAAGATGTCAATGATGATGGAATTTAAAAATATGTGTTAGTTTTATATCTTGTGTGGATACAAAATTTAATAACAATACACTAATTATTTGACTAAGTTAAATAAATGTAACTATTTTTATAATTTTAATAGTTATATATAATAATGATTAAGTCTACCTCGGATGGGGTGCCACGTAGCAATTCGGAGACAAGCGGACTGGAGCCGGGATGCAACATTAATGCATCAACCGGCAACCATCCCCTCCGTCATTAACACACCATGGATTACTGCAGTTGTAACCAAACGACAAGCCTCTTCGCGCGAGGGAACAGTACCAGGCACCAGCGCACTCAACACCAAGCCTTAATGGCTATGGCGGTCGCGGTCGCCCTCCGCCTTATCACCGGAATTGATAGCATCGAGAGGCATTTGTTCATTGCAGTGTTCACTCCACCAGCGCATCAGCAGTTTACTCCACCGGAGCAGAGATTCAAGGTCTCGTCGAAGCTCTGGAGCAGAGCAGTCCGTCCGTTAGGAACCCTGGTCATTCCCAGGGTCTCCACCATGCCCAGGGCATGAGGAAAGCCGCGCAGGGGTGCCGCTTGGTACACGGCCGAGTCTCGACGCCAACGACAGAGGAAGTTTGAACAGGCGTTGGGCATGGCGTCCACTCGACGATGCAGGAAACCACGAACGCCTCCCATGGCATACATGGAAGAAATTGCCTTAGAGGATGCCATGCAGAGCTACCCCAAGCTCCCGCTGTTTACAGTCCCAGACAACTGGAACCCACCCACTGAATTTGGCGTGGAAGACAAGCCTCCGCCTAGGGACATTCAGACGGGATTCAAAGCCGACAGCCCAGAGGAGCACTTCACCACCTGTTTTGTCGAAAAAGAGACCCCTCTCGATGCAACCATGGGGACGGCGACCCAATCTCTCAACCATTTGGAGCAGACAAGAAAAGAAGCAACGGAATCCAGACACCCCGCCTCCGTCGACAACCACTGGCAGGAGCAACCACCCTTCACCGATTCGGGGTACCTCGCTCTCATCTTCGAGCTAAGAAGTCTGATGGACGACCAGGTTTTTCGCCTTGCCAGAATTGACCAGCGGCTCGATATGCTTTTCGCGGCCCACTCCAAAAATCTACCACGGCGGCAATGCCCAACATGTGCGCAGACTTATGTGCTTCCAGCAGGCTGGTGACAACATGGGAACGAGGAGAAGCGCACAGGCAAAAAGGTTCAATGATGTTCTTGGTTAGGAGTCCATTTTCTGTTCTGCATGAAGCTTTAGCTCAGCTAGTTTTTAATTTTCTTACAACTAGCTTATGGCATACAGTTTGAACCTCATAAGTGACAGTCCTGGTTTCCTTCGGGCATGACAGAACCATGTCTATTTTGTTAAAAGGGAAACACTTGGCATAGGATGCTCAGTTGTCTCGGTTTCCTGCTTAGGCGGGACAGTTGGCATCACAAACAGTTATTATACCTTGCTTATGATAATATAACAGGATCCATCTTTTTTACTTAAAAAAACAAAAATAATGATTAAGTCTATATTATTATATTAGTTAGTAATATATTAATATGATGATGATAATGATGGTTCACATCCATTGAGACCAAATTTAATTAATAAAAACAATTATAAAGTTGTCAATTGAATATCACTTTAATTTAATTTAAGTTGTTTTGGGATGAAATGTATCCTTARCAATTAAATTGTGTTCTTATAAATGCAATTAAATTTTATMAWWTTTTCTTATAACTGAAGCTTATATATAATAACTATTATTAATAATAATTTATTAAGAAAACAAAATAAAAAATAAACTTTAGAGTGGCAACATGATGAAGGTCCAAATTTCACAAAGCTAGAGTCGAAACCATTTTGACTTGAATTTTAAAAACATTATTTAAGATTAATTATAAAAATACTAGTTAATAAATTATTAAAAGCTTATATATAATAACTATTATTAATAATAATTTATTAAGAAAACAAAATAAAAAATAAACTTTAGAGTGGCAACATGATGAAGGTCCAAATTTCACAAAGCTAGAGTTGAAACCATTTTGACTTGAATTTTAAAAACATTATTTAAGATTAATTATAAAAATAATAGTTAATAAATTATTAAGAATATTTTGTTTGACATTATTCTTTATATTATAGTGCAAGGCCTTCATCAATGCCCACTAACTTAAGAATCTTCATTTAGAGTGTAATTCCATGGATTTTTTTAGTGAAGCTTAATTTTACCTATGGTCATGTTCAAAATAAATACTCACTTACAAAGATGTATCAAAGATATGAAATAATTCTTTTGGCTAAATATCTCTATATTCTAGGTCTTATTAAAATATAGGAACATTAATCCTTCATATTACACCCATATTTAATAATGCCCCTTAACCTTATCTACAATAAATGACTCATTTTGTAAAGAAAAAACATATCTATGAAATCACCTTTTTGGAAAAACATGTTAAAACTATAACACCATCCCTTCTACTAAGTAATCCCCCATCCTTGGCTCCATAGGCAATAAACACTCCCATTGAGAGCCCATCTAATATAAAAGACACCATCTTATTAAAAAACATTCTTTGTGAATATGCTTGAGAGCTATGAAATCCTACTATAAAAGACTTCCTTGTGAATATGCTTGGAAGCTATGAAATCCTCCCCTTAGAGATACAATCTAAAACCATGAAATTATTCATTCTTCTAAGAAACCCACCATCCTTGGCATTAAATGACTCCCTTGCACATATGTGTAATCCACAAAAATATAACACATGGCATTTGAATAATTAAACATTAATGGAACAATAATAGCATTTAGATTATAAGCTAAGTCTAATTTTGTATGTAGCAAATCAAACTATTTTTTGGAATGTCTTTTTATTCTATTTATTTTTGTGAAAATTTTCAAATTTAAAATTTAAAATGTTGGAATTGTTATTTCAATAAAAATGGATATTAACAAATTCATTTGTAATATGAAAAATGATTAAGTTTCAAATTTATAATTGTGATTTTTCAGATTTAGATTCTTTGTTTACAATACTTCATTTTCACAAGACAAATTCATGTTCATAATAATGTTTTTAAAAAGTTAAAAATAATAATAATAATTTAATAAAAATTAAAAAAAAGATAATTATATTAATAATAATATTTTTTTTAAATCATCAAATTTCCAAAAAATTAAAACAAACAAATATATACTAATAATATTAAAAAAACATTATAATTTAAAAAAAAAAAAATTAATAAAAATTAAAAAGAATAATTTTAGAAGATAATTAAACAAATACATATTAATCATAATTTTTTTTTTTAAATCATCAATTTTCAAAAAATTTAAAACATTTAAAAAAAAATATTATATATTAATAATATTTAAAAAAATTAAAATATTTTTTAAGATAGTTCCATAATAATAATAATAATAATTTATTCTACCATATGAGAAAGTGAAAAAAATAGAATGGGTATGGGTATGGAATATATTTAGAAGTTGATAGTAACTGGAACTTTGTTTCGCAATGTCTCAGGAGTGTTCCTGGAGCTCCATTGGTTTGCTTCGGTAGTCTTTCAATTGTGCATGTAGATGATGCTTTGGAGAGGGTAAACTCCTTTCGAGAGTTTTTGTACTGCTGATTGGAGATGGCATTTGAGTGAGCTTATTTTCCAATGTACCATTATATTTTCTTCAACTCGAGATGTGTTTCACAAAACGTAGATGAAATATGGGCAACCTGGCGATGTAGCGAAAACGAATACTCTGGGGATTCACATGTGGTGTTAAGAAAGGTGCTTATCATCAAGAAACAAAATATGTATTGAGGTGAAAGAGTGCCCACAAGCACATAGAATTTCAGTATTTTTGGCCAGGGCATTTTGATAGATATTCATAAACTAACATAATTATATAATTTAAATTAAAGTCGTTAATATACAACAGATTGCGTACTTCCAGAACAAAAGTATTAGGCCTATCATGGGAAACACTTTTGTCAAAGGGCCTAAAAATATGAACAATACTTTTATAAAGGGTTCTAAGGTGTGGACAATCCTCTCACAAAGGGTTTGAATTTTAAAAACATTATGTCACAGTTATAACATAATTAATAGTTCTAACCATTTATTTGCGTTATTTAAAAATATTGATGGGTAAAATGTTGGTGTTAATCTCAACAGGTAAAAAACTGAATGCATCAATCCACATCTGGCATTTATGCATTTAAAACTTGAATCCACAAATGGTGTTAGTTTCCACGTAGGCCTGGATAATGAAGGTATATATGCATTTAAAACTTGAATCTGTAGATGGTGTCGATTTCCTCACAGTCATGGATAATGCAGGATGAGGGATGGGTTCGACTCAACCTACCAACCTAGAAATTCCCCCCCCAAAACCTTTAAACCCACGTGTCTCGTCAGAAGGAAAAGGTTGGGGAGTCCTGCATGCTCCCGATGTCGAAGACGTCCGAATTTGGGAAACGAGTACCCACATATCAAACAGGCAGCAAGGATGGGACAAGCTGCTTGTTTTTGGTGTTGTTAGTTTGTTTTTCTTCCTCGCTTTTGAAAAACTATAGCATGTGGTGAAAAACTAATGAAAAAAGAAAAAACAAAACAATTTGGATATCTTGCTTACCAAGATGAATGCAAATTTAATATGTTAGACCATATATTTTTAGGTATGCTAACTCATGGTTTTTAACTACAAAGTGTTTTTAACTGTGTTTGTCCTGTCAATAGACATGGTGCCTTTATACTATCACCTTGCTCTTCTAGTTACCCGGAAAGTAGGCCTAGTAAGCTTCCCCATTACACTACTTCCCATGAATCTTCATGTCTTCATAGACAGTGTTCTTGCAGCAAGGAAGTGTTTTAACAGATCTACGCAATGACACAATGGAGTGGCACATGTGAAAAGTGCTAGTTTAGTAGCCCAAAACCTTGACACTTTTCATATGCATGTAAAAGCTTATTTAGTATTTTCATTTGAAAGAAATTGTTCTGTGGGGAAAAAAAAAGGAAAGAAGAGGCCTATTTTCATTTGAAAGAAATTGTTCTGTGAGGAAAAAAAAAAAAAAAAAAGAGGAATAGAACATGGTATAAGTGCAATCAGAACATGTGTTCATTCTGAACCCTCTGTTGGTAATGTTGAATTGCCTTCTGCATTGTGATTTGTTTTCCAGGACTAGATGTTGGACTCGATCCTGGAATGCAGTAAATATGTTTTCCACTAGAGGGAGATGTGAGTATGGTGAAGATCTGAGCAGCAAGTCATCTACTAGTGCCAAATTTCTGAAAGGTATTCCTGAAAAATTTAGTTAGGGAAGAGATGAAGTTGAGTATAAATTTGTGAAGGATAGGGAGGAATTTCCCACTGTGATTTTTGCTGGCAGCAAGCCAAATTTGAGGGGGTTTGGGCACAGGGATGAAAGCAAATATGTGGGATTGACTAAAAAGGAAAGGGCATAGAAGAACAAGAAGAATAATGTTGAATCTAGTTTGTGAGCACGAGGACAGTGGCACAAATATAGGGAGAGTGGTTCATGAGTTTGAAGAAATTTCTGGGAAACATACTATAGATGGGCACATTGTTGTTGGTATCAGAGGCCGAAACAAACAAGAGTATGTATATGATATTGGGGAGAACTCTTGGAGCACCGAAATTCATGAGCTATGGAACTTGATGTATATTTTCAAGGTACATAAGTCTAATAGACCTGATGCAAAACCGGAACATAAAAACTTTTGATCTCAACATTAATCCAACTGAGCGTACTACTCTAACCAAACAAGAATCCCATTTCACTACTCATTATACCATAACTGCTACAGGCAAGATAACAAAAATTGATCAAATCTACTATCCTCAGAAGAAAATTGTCAGAAAAATTTAGTAGCACACCTGATTCATAGCAATTGTGTAAATATTCTCCTCAAACCACAAAACAATTGTTTTTAGTTCACTCATGACATCTACACCTATAGCATGTGTCTTTGAATAATGTCTAATGTCCATTATGTGAATTCAAGTCGATCATTAACCATTCATACAAGGCTTATTACATGGAACTTGATGTATAGAACCATTCGTACATTAGTTGATATGATTTTGTATGTTTAACGAAGCAATAGTATTAAAACAAATTTTTAAAAGCTATGAATAGATTGTGTGTACTCAACTACCCCCGCCACTATTGTTGTATGGAAGATGTCACCCAAGTATTAAAAAAGCACACATCAATAATAAATACCATGAGAAGTTTAAGTTGGATTGAAACCATCGAAAGTTTAAGCATTGAAGTCCAAAGTCATCGAGAAGATAATGAAAGAAACATCAAAGGTTAAATTTGATCCTCTATGCGATTGAAATTATGAATTGCCCAAATTAAAAATAAAAATATTATGAAACATGTTGAAGATCAAAAAACAAAACATGAAAAAACCATTAGGTATGTTGAATATCAAAAATAAAATAGTACTCCAAGGAAAATCCTGTTGCCACTGAAGCTAATTGAAATGAAATTAACATTTCCCAAATAAAAAATCACAAATGAGTGTGGATTAAATAAAATTATAATCGCCCAACCAAAATTATAAAATCATTATTTTAAACCAAATGGGTGAGGATAGAGCGTTGTCCACTATACCATAGTCTCACCCAGATAAGTTCGACCCGGATGGAGACCAATCTGTTCCTGTCACGTTGAGAGGTTGGGATTCTTTAACCTCCTTTTTAAACATATCATGAGTGTCGATCGTTGCGTGGAATATGTCGCCGAAGTATTAAAAGCACACACATCAATAATAAATACGTCCATTACTGACATTATAGAAAGTAAGCGGTGAGGGTAAATAAAGAACTAATCAACATAAATAAAGGCGTGTCCTAATCAGAAAAGAAATGAAATGCATAATAGCTGGAGCGATAAGGTGGTTTTGCTTGGCTGACAGTTGGAGTGATAAGGTGGTTTTTTTGGTTGAGAGGTTTTGGTTGACAAGTTTTGTTTGGCCAACATCTGGAGTGATAAGATGGTTTTCCTGGTTGAGAGGTTTTGGTTGACAAGTTTTTCTTGTTGATAGGTTTTCTATAAAACCTATCCCTAAAAATATGTCTTTGGCATAATTATTTTAATGCAAGAGCCCCTCTTTCAAGAGCAAAGTAGAAGAACAAATAAAAAAAAGTTGGATTGGTGAATTTTAGGATTTCACAAGTTTTCTTTTTCCAAAAGAAAATTTTAAAATTACATAAATTGGTTATAAATTAGTATCACTTGCTTGGGAGTTTTTAAGGTTAAACTATCTGACACATGGAATTTTTATAGATAAATTAACCTAGTAATATAGTGATAAATAAATCTTCTTAAAAATGCACATGTGTTAATGTAGTTACAAAATTTAATTATTAACAAATGAAATAAAATATTTCTTGTATGCATATTAAATTATAATATTTGATGTGCAAGTTATTTGATTTATCCTAACATCGAAGTCTAGTGTAGAGGAACACAAAGTAGTAGGCATATCTAAGTTAATGATAGGTTTTTCACATGCATACCAAATGCACTTGAATCACTAATTTTAATTAAATCTTTTATATGTTTGGTTGGTCATTAATCCAGATTTATGAGCGGAACGAAATGAATAACAGATTGAATGTAATAATACAAAGATACGGAGAACGCCAACATATATCCAGTGAACAATAACGTTTATTGAATAAAAGTAGGATGAAACTATAAAACTACATAACCGAAACAACTTACTTGAATGGTGGTATTTATCTTTGAGAAGAGATGTCGCTACTACGTGCATCCGTCTGAGCAGAATGATTACAATGAGGCTCCAGAGGCCTTTTTAACATTACTCATGAATTCCCAAAACCCTATACATCCAAAAACCTAACCCTAGGAGATGAAACAAAAAAATTTATGTGGGGCTCGATGGGTAAGTTGGTACCTCAACTTCTCGGGGTCGTAACTTTTGCGTACGACCTTTGTTTTAGGTATTTGATAGCCTGCTGGAAAGGTATTTTCGAGAACTACACATAATATCGTCAAACTCTAACTCCATCCACATTTTGATTGTGGCAAGACAAAAAAAAACATTTTTTAGGTCCCCAAAATGACCCTGAAAGTACAGAAAGATGTACTAATATGAAAAATTCCAAAATAAGCCAGTTGGAATAGGTGGGAAGCAACCAATATCCACCTGGATGCTTTGTAGATATTTAGGGAAACCCCAGAAGTGCATAACCCACAATTACAAATAAATCTCATCATTACAAAGAAACGTGTTGAACTAAAAACTATCAAGATGAGGCAGTTGGAATAGGTGGGTGGCCACCAATATCCACCTGGATCATTCCTCCCCCATAGGAAGAAAAGGTCTCCATTGTGTTGAGTGCCCCATCAAGTGAGGAAATTTCTCCTCAATTTAGACCTGAGTGAGCCACTTGTCTTGGTGTAGAAGTTTCCCTGCCTTGATAACCAAATAAAGTTGGATCCTCTGCTAGCGAGTGCCCTTGACCTGTGTGTCCACTATGTGATCATTGGATGCCTATTCCATGCAGCGAGGGTTGATATCTGTTGGTTTTAATGTTTTTCAATCTCTGAGGTGTCCAATAATGGTGGAAAATATGGCCGAAGGAGGTCCACATTGAACACTCGATGCAAGCCAAGGAAGGGTGGAGTTTCAAGATCAAAAGAATTTCCACCCACAACCTTGGTGATAATGTAAGGTCCATAGTGAAGTGAATGGATCTTTCGATGGGGCCCTGTAAGGTGCTCTTTCTGCAAATGTAACTAGACCTTGTCTCCCACCCAAAACTGGTCTGCTACCCAGTGTTGATCATAGCACTGCTTGCACTTAGCATTGGCTTTCTGCAAAATCTCATGGACCTGTTGGCGGATGTGTTGAATCCGCTCAATGAATCTGGTGGCTTTGTCGGACTTAGACTGAACATGTGAATATTATGCATGTGTGGTTGCAAGAGGTAATGCAACATCAATGAGACCTAAGGGTTGGAATCCCAACCCCACCTGAAATGGGCTATGTCTAGTGGAGCTATGGAGAGCCATGTTATAGTTGTGTTGAACATAGGGAAGAATCTCATCCCATGTATGCATATGCTTGGATTTATACATGCGCATGATTTGCACAATCATCTGATTGAAGATCTTTTTTTGGCCATCGGTTTGGGGGTGGAAAAAAGTGGATTTAGTGAGCTTGGTGTCCAACAGTGACCAGAGACTCGAAAAAAATGTGTTGAGGAACTTGTTGTCCTGATCTGAGATGATGGTATGTGGTATCAAAAAATGGACCCACACTTATTCAAATAAGAGCTTGGTAGTATATTTCATTGTGATTCTCTTCTTGCGGGTTGTGAGAATGGCCATCTTCGAAAACCCATCAACCACCACAAATACACAATCATTCCCTTTCTTGGTGGATGGAAGGCTAGACATGTAATCCATCGAGATGGATTCCCAAGACCTCTTGGGAGTATGAAGAGGGGTGTATAAGCCTTGCTTCTTGATGGTTGGCTTGGCAATGGCACAGGAAGTGCAAGATCTGATATATTTGTTGATGTCTTGATGAAGTTTTGGCCAATAAAATGTTTCTGTAGAATGACCACAGGTTTCTCCACGCCAAAATTTCCTACCATCCGACTATAGTGAGCCTCCCAAACTAAATTTGCACAATCTATTGCGGGAACACAGAGGTGGCCCAGATGGCATAACAATCCATCCTCAATGTGAAAATCAATGGAATTCTCTCCTATACCCAAGAGATGATAGGTGGTGGCGAAGTCAGGGTCACGCTGATAAAGTTGGGGCCACTCAAATGCCTCATTCCCATAGGAATGGAGCACGGTGGTGAGTGCAGCAATAGGAGGTCGACTGAGGAAGTCGGCGGCATGATTTGTGCTCCATGTCTTATTATTGATTTTGAGATGGAATTGTTGCATGTATGCGAACCCGTTTTGATGGCGGTCATTCTGCAACTTCTCCCGTGTCTATATGAACTATAGATGTTTGTGATCAGTGTGGATGATTGTCTCCTTTCCCAGAATGTAATGTTTCCACTGACGACATGATTTCACAATGGAATACATTTCCTTTTCATAGGTGGAGTATTTATGGACGATATCTGAGAGTGTCTCACTATGGTATGCTATGGACAGATTTTTTTTAATGCTCTGTAATCAATGCAGATCCACCAAGTCTTGTCTTTCTTCTATACCAGTACAATTGGGATTCTACAAGGGGAGGAGTTGGTTCATATGTGCCCCTTTTGAAACAACTCTTTGATCTAGCACTTGATTTCATCATTTTCCATCAATGAGCGATGATAGACGGGTCCATTAGGTAGAGGTGCACTGGGGGTTAGATCAATTGGATGCTTGACTTGGAAGTGCATCGTTACCCCAATGGGTGAGGAGAAGATGTCTATGTACTCTTCCATGATCCCATCCACTTGATTCTACTGCAAAGAGAGGCTCTGTGTAGAGGTCATGGATGTGGTTGTGACCTTCTTCTTACTCGAGTATGGATCACAAAGAAGAAGAAATTCCCGGTCTTTGAAATGACCTTACTACATTGCTTAGCAGAGATTAAATAAATAGTGTTAGGCGATGCTACCTCTAGTGTCATGTACAATTGTCTACCCAAAGTAATAATAACATTGTGGGGTCTAGACTCATACACAACATGTTGCTTCCACAAATATGGTTGGCCTAAAAGAAAATCACAAACTTCAAGGGGAGAAATATCACACAATAAATCGTCTTTGAAGGGCTTGATTCCATAGGGAAGACGACATTGTTGGATGACGCAAAGATCTCTTCCTTGGAGAAGCCATCCAATGGTGTAGGGTTGTGGGTGCAGTGTTATAGGCAATTCTGGCCGCTTAACGACCTTTGTTGAGATCAGGTTCTTCTGAATTCCGCTATCGACAATGAAATGAAGTGGATCCCCCTTTATCTACATCTGTGAGTGAAAGAGATGTTCCCCTTTCTCTAGTTCACTTAGATGGAATTTGGTGGTAGCGACAGTGGCACTAGGTTCAACATTGATAATTATCTTCCCACTTTCTGGATTTGATTCGGAGTCAGAATCTTCCTGTGACTTGGACGCTTTCAGCTTAGCCACTAGTGACTGCTTGGAGTGACATTCTTCAGTGTTGTGCCAAGGGATTTTATGGTATTCACACCACTTTCTTGTGTCCTTTGGCTTCTCATTACCCTTCTTAGGTTGTCAATTGGACTAGTTTTCCTGAGAGTGGCCATGTTTGCTCTATCCTTTGTTTGGTGGGTTGTGACCGCCCTTGCCCTACTTCAATTGTGAGGAATTGCAGATCCAAACTCTCGCTTATTCTTCTTAAATTTTTTCTCGATATTGATAGAATATCGGTAAGCCACACCTAATGATGCAATGTCCAGAAAATCCATTTTCGTTTGAATGTATCTATGCAGAAAACTGCAGTATTTGAGCACTATATGTCATTTAGAGTCTTTGATACCTAATTTGGTTCATAGAATATGGAAAATATTGGTGAAATATTGTACTGTCTGGTCCCTTTCCTAACTTAGCATGGTCCATCTTGTGTACTGGTCCTCATAGCTTCCAACAAGGTAGTGTTGTTCTTTAATGGCATCCCTGAAGGAATCCCATGTGGGGGCAACCGCAAATATTGTAGATTCCTCTATGGTCCTTTGCTCAGAGTAAGTATTCCACCATCCCTTAACATGGGGGATGGCCTTGAGAAGTGAAAAAGTAATATTTTCCCTATTGAAAAATTTGTGGACTGAAAAATACCCTTCGAGCAAATTCAACCATTTATCTACAACATCTGAATCTATCAATCCTTCAAATAATGGAATATCAAAATTTATGTGTACCTTGAAGGGGGATGTGTGGCCACTTGATGAAGATGTGTCTCCTACGGGAAATCGTCGAATGATCTATGCAAATTTGTCCATCATTTCATTCTTTTGTCACGCAAGGGATTCCTTGAGCAACAGTTTAAAAGGATCTCCCTCTCCATCATATTTCTTCTCGCCCCCCATGAGTTGTGGTCCGGATCGGTGCGACCGATCTTGCAAAGGCTCGACTGGTTTGATTCCCAACTTCTTGTACCTAGACCTTGTCGGGGACATGCACAAAGAAAAACAAATGAAGAGAAGACCACTCTAATACCATTGATCCGGATTTATGAGTAGAACAAAATGAATAATATATTGAATGCAATAACATAGAGATATGGATAACAACAATAATTATCCAATGAACAATAACTCCTATTGAATAAAGAAAATAGGATGAAACTATAAAACTGCAGAACTGAATGATCCAGATTATTTTTGGAACAAAATGAAAGTAGAGATGCTACAATGAAATACTCATGAAAATTTCCAGAAACAGAGAAATACAACAATACTTGATTTCTAAGAATTGTAAAGAGACTGTAAACATACAAAGTGCAAGACTCACTAGAATGGTGGTAGTTTTATCTCTGAGAAGAGATGTGATGGCTATGCTCATTTGCAATAAGATTATTACAATGAGGCTCTGAAGGCCTTTCTATGATAAACATGAATGCCAAAACCATAGACATCCAAAAAACTAACCCTAGGAGATGAAACTCCAAAAGTCATGTGGGCCCCGTTTGGGTAAGTTAGTACATTAACTTCCTAGGGTCATAACTTTTGCATACGATCTGCGTTTTAGCCACGTGATAGCCCATTGGAAAGGTATTTTAGAGAAATATGCATTACACCATCAAAATCCAACTCCATCTACAGTTTCACTGTGATGAGCCAAAAAAACACAGTTTAGGGCCCCAAAACAACCCTAGAAGTACAACAAAATGTGTTGACATGACAACATACAAAATAAGCTAGTTGGATTAGGTGGGAGGCCACCAGTATCCACCTGCAATATGTGTAGGGATTCAAACAGCCTCGAAAGTGTAGAACCCACAATCACAAAGAAGTACATAAGAACGTGTTGCACTAAAAACTAAAAAGGGGAGCCAGTTGGAACAGGTGGGTGGCCACCAATATCCACCTAGATCACTCAAACAACTTCCTCGAATGGTGGTAACTATCTCTGAGAAGAGATGTGGTTGTTACATGAATTTGTATGAGTAGAATTCTTATAATGAGGCTCCAAAGGCCTTTTTAACATTACTCATGAATGCCCAAAACCATAGACGTCCAAAAACCTAACCTTAGGAGATGAAAGGCCAAAGTTATGTGAGCCCCGATGGGTAAGTTGGTACCTCAACTTCCCGGGGTCATAACGTTTTCATACAACCTCCATTTTAGGTGTGTGATAGCCCATTGGAAATTTCTTTTTCAGAACTACACATTATTTCATCAAACTCTGACTATGTCTACAATTTGACTGTGGCAAGCCAAAAAACACTATTTAGGGCCCCAAAATGGCCCTGGAAGTACAAAAAGATGTACTAATATGAAAACTTAAAAAATATTCTAGTTGGAATAGGTGGGAAGCCACCAATATCCACCTAGATGTTGTGTAGGGATTTAGGGCAGCCCCGGAAGTGCAGAACCCACAATTACAAAGAAATTTCATCATTATAGAGAAAAGTGCTGAACCAAAAACTGTCAAGATGGGCTAGTTGGAATAGGTGGGTGGCCACCAATATCCACATGGATCAGCCATCTATTTCAATTAAAAAAACATTTAATAAATACCTTTGGGTTAATTCCCTTCAGGGAAACATCTCATGTCCCAATGAAGAAGTCACGTTGATTGAGTAACCCCACATACTACACATTTGATTATCAATTTGTAAGATTAAAAATGCATGATCTGTATTTTTAAAAATTGAAAATTTTAATATGAAGATGAATTTTTTTTTAATTTGAATTAAAAAATTATTTCTATTTTTCTATATACTTACTTCATATATGGATTTCCTTATAAATATCTCGATAAGTAAATGTATATTTTTTGAGTTTTAAATAATCCATTTATTTTAATACATCATCTATGTTAATAAACAGAGAAAGTAAGACAATAATTTGGTAGAAAAAGTTTTAACCATTCTCAACTTATGTATGAACAAGAACTAGTGTATAAATTGGTATCATCTTCGATCTTTAATATGAAACTTATGAATTGATCTTCGATGAAGACATTATTGAAAAAACACCAATGTGGATGGTGAATGGTTCATCTAAGATGAATCCTGAAAGGGAGTAGAATTTATGGAAGTGAACAACTGTCATGTCTGAACATTCCTTGATTACTTGATCATTTTCCAAGTAATTTGTCAAGAAGAAACTGACATCTTCTTCTAATTGGTAAAAACATGGGATCACCAAAGGGCTCTCTAAATCTAGACACAATTAGTTGTCTATCAACATCCCAATGAATTATTTATTTGATTGTAGATAAACTATTGGGGAGACTAGTTTCCATGTTGGAATTCTCAAATGTCATTTGAATTTTGATTAATATGACTTCAAAACTTGAAGCCTAACTAGCATCATTGATATTCCCTATTTTTAGGTGCAAGGTGAGAATATTATTGAAGGGATCCAAGCTTGAGTTTTTTTATTCTTATATTCTTCAATGGTTCATCATTGTATATGGTGGTTTTTCTGGTTGAACACTAACCATTTTGACTTGATTAATGTGGTGTTTTTGTTTGACCACTAACAATTTCAACTTCATCAATGTACTCCCCCCTTAAGTGAAGACCTTTCTCTTTCACTCATGCTTTAATTTAAAATACATGTAGAATTGGGCTCCAATATGCCCAAAATCTTCATCTAAAAAAATTGTTTGAAAACCTTATGCTTTTATGATTTCTCCATGAAAATGTTTCTTAACATGTGTTTGAAATAAATGGTAAAGACTTATTAAACTTATGAACTTGTTGATTCCATCACCAATAACTGGTCCAATCATAATGAATTGTTTTATTTTTAGCCTTCTTTTTCTTTTGAAATTTATCTGAATGATGATTTGTCTTCTCTAAATGAAGATACAGATGGAGATCAAAACATTGATTCTCTATGTGACCAACTCGATGACAATGTTGCCACTTATCAATTTGATGTTTAAGTAAAATAGGTGAAGTGGAATATCGTTGAAGGAATCATGCACTGTAGAAGTGAATTGGTCTGGAATATTAGAGAATATGAAAGGTAACTTCCTTATCATATTCAATCCATATTCTATATTTTTTGTCATATATTTCTTCCTAAGGTATGATCATAGGCTTGGAAGATCATTCTATACTTGATGTTCTTCCATACATTCATGCCAATTTTCTTTTGTAAATTGAAAATAAAATTCAAAATTACTTTCATTCACATTTCTTCAAATATCACTCCACACTTCTTCTTGTGACTCATCTATAATGAAACTTATGTTCATCAAGTCATTGTATGATTCCATCTCATGCCTAGTTATGGAATCATCAATCATATATTTTGCTTCCTCTGTATCAACCATCAGGTCATTTGTATCACAAGTCACATCAACCTTTTGTATGAGGTCATTTTTTGCACATGTTTCATCAACCATGTTCTCAATTTGCTTATGAAGATCAACAAACCAATTATCCAATTCATGTAAAGGAGTCTTGTAATTCTTTGATTTCTTTAATAGTGTTTTGCAAACACTTTTCTCCTTTACCCATTTTATATTTTTCATGCTCACTTGTAATTTCTCACTTTCTTACTTGTTTCTTATGTGTCATGCTCGCTCTCTTGCTTCTTACAATCTTAGAGCGTCAAGTACTACTTATCATGCAATCCACAGTGTGATTTTTACAATGATTTGATTTTGATGACTCACGTGACCTCCTTATTCAAATTTCAAGTAGGTCCTCTATTTGAAAATTGACTTTGAAAGGGTTTGAAACTTCACCCTTTATATTGTTCAATGAATTAGATTAAATGAATTCTCCATCTTCAAATTTTAATTCAATCATTCAATCAACTCTTGATTCAAAGAGATTTGACCATAACTTTTATCCTTTTTCTACATGAGATTACACAAGAAAATCTAAGCCCTCATATTACATGAGATTACACAATGCTTTGTGTATGATATGTCTTTATTTGTTGAATGATCAAGTTTTTATTCCTTGTATACCATGTGTGTACGGTTGTATGACAAATTACAAGTATGATTTCAACATGTCAAAATGTGATGCAAATAATCATAAGTATCCACCATACATGAGAAACAAATTCCTTAGACCCCCTTTATTTTCATTTTAGAATAGCTAAACAATTTGTCACAACCCATGAGGGTGTTATTTTAACAACAAAATTGTTTCCATTAATACTAAGTAACTAGCTAGAAGCACATTAACAGAAACAGAGACAAGGACCATATACCATAAGTAGGCCATATCTATAATAATCAAATCCATATACATATAAGCCAACTAGAACACCAATAAAAATGTATGTCATGGACCTATAAGGAACATACCACAACATTATCTTATGAAAATAACCAACAATGCACAATTAAATACTCAAATGTAAAATACATGAATCTATATCATGTAGAAGTCCAAGGATGAGCCAACTACACTCTATTTTTGATACAACATAATATAAAAATATCCCATGAACCACTCTTCAATAAATCCATTAAAGAATAATGTGAAAAGATCCCATGAACCAATCTTCAATAAACAGGGGGAAATCACACCAAGGATCAATTTTCTAACAAACCAATGCAACCAAATTCACAGGTGTTTCTTAGCCTTTCCTTTTTCCATGAAAGGTGAACTTGGGCTTGAGAGTAAAATTACAAATTTCCAAAACAAGGTAAAGTGAAATGCAACCCTTTCCCCTTCTACTCATTTACCCAAGTTCACTTTGGAGGTCATTTCACAAGTCGTTTCCCATTTCCCAAGCTTCCTAAGAACTAGGATAAGATAATCAACCTCATTGATTCAAAATCCCTTTCCTTGAGTGCATTTCCCCATTATCCACTTAGTTTCCACTTGAAATAGGTTAGTTCATCCAAGATACCAATGTACGTGTAACATTATCATCGTAATCAATCCCACTATATTATGGAATGTAATAGTAGTAAGACATCCTATACATGTGTACATTATAACCATATATATGCATGTATTCAAAATCATAATGTGCATCACATTAAATGGAAGGGTTTCCAATGCACCTATACATCATAACAAGGCATCCAACATGTGCATACATTGTTAGGATATTTAGACACTTAGGATTTAGTTAAGATCAACATGGTCTAATGTGTCATTAGGTAAAAGTGTGTTTCTTTAGTATGCATTTGTAGTTAAGTAATATGATGGTCACAATATGTTCCCAACATAAAGTGATCTGACGGTTTATATTCTCCTCGATCTTAACGACTATACTGATTTGTGGCTACACCCGATCGTTCCATGGTCTTTATTTCAAGAGCATGGAGGGTCATTTGTCGATGATCGATAGTGAGAAACTCTCTTGTAACTCTCTCTATAGTATTTTTCTATTGCATTAATAAATTGTTCCAAGTGGCCACATTGGTTGGGGTTGTGGATGTTTCCCCCAGAGGTTTTACCACGTATAAACATTGGTGTGTTGATATTTGATCGATTTATGTGAGTGGTTAATGAAGGTTTTTATATTCAATTAGAATACTTGTGTTGTCAAAAAATATAGGTATTCCAATGGATGACAAACACCTTTAGTAACCACTCACACAACCCAATCAAATATCAACACACCGATATTTATATGTCATAAAACCCTTGGGGGAAACATCCACGGCCCCAACCAACATGGCCACTTGGAGGAATTTATTAATGCAAAAGAAAAATATTATAGAGATATTTACAAGAGAGTTTCTCACAAATGATCTTCGGAAAATGACCCTCCATTCTCTTCAAATAGAGATCATGGACCAATTGGGTGCTAAGCCACATATTAATGTAGTCATTAATATCGAGTATAATATGAACCTTCATATCACTCTATGTCGGGAGCATATCGTGACCGTCAGATTACCTAACTACAAATTCATACTAATGCATATTAAAGAAACACACTTTTACCTAACGATACATTAGACCAAGTTGATCTTAACTAACTCCTAAGTGTCTAAATATCCTAACATCCCTCCCTTAAGAAAAAAATGGGATAGGATTGAAGGATTTACAATGGTGAGACAATAGGAGAAGGAAGGAGGCATTGGAGGCTACCCCCCCTTAATGACAACTTCATGAAATCCTACATAGATCGAAGTTTGGAAAAATTTTCTTTTGTAAGAGACTTTGTGAATATGTCAACAACTTGATCTTTTGTAGGGAAAAAGAGCACTTCAATAACTCAATCATGATTGAGATTTCAGATGAAGTGCATGTGTAGCTCGATGTGTTTGTTGTGTTGATGTTGAAATGGTTCTTTTGTGAACTTGATGGCACTCTAATTATCACACTAGAGGGTTTTTGGATGTTGTTGTTGGGATCCAAACTCTAAAAGGATCTATTGAAGCCACAAGTCTTCTTGACTTGCATTAACCATTTCTCGGTACTCTACTTCTTCTAAAGAAACATAAATAGCCAGTTGTTTCTTACAGGCCCAAGTGATAGGTCATGAACCAAGGCTTAAAAAATAACCTGCAATAGACTCTCGATCACCAGGGTCATTGGCCCAATCTAAATCAGTGAAACAAACCAATAAAGGAGTCTCCCCTGAGTTGTAATGTATCTTGAATTGAAATATACCTTAGACATACCGAAGTATCCTTTTAGATTCTTTCCAATGAATTTCATGGGGTGTTTGCATATACCAGGAAACAAACCAATAGCAAAGGAAATATCAGGACGAGTATGATTTAAATATAAGAGGCTACCAACTAACTAATGGTACAAAGTGGCATCGAATTCAAGAGAAGTACATGTGGCAACAATTTTGAATCCATACTAGAAGGGAGAAGGGGATGTTTTAGAATATTCCATGTCAAAGAAACAAATAAGGTCACAAGCATACTTAGACTAGGAAATAAAAATTCCTTCATTGGTTTGAAAAATTTGGAGGCCAAGGAAATAGTGCAAATACTCCAAGTCGGTCATTTTAAATTTCTTCTTAAGGCTAGTTTTCACATGGCTTAAATGTTTCAGGTCACTACCAGTGAGGATAAGGTCATAAACATAAAGAAAAAGGATCATGATATGGATTCTTAATTTCTTGGTATAGACATTAGGGTCAGAATAACATCTAGAAAAGTCAGTATCAAGAAGAACGTAGTCCATTTTGGCATACCAAGCTCAAGGAGCTTACTTAATACCATAAAGAGATTTATTAAGGCAACAAACAAGGCTAGAATCATTATGGACATATCCAGGAGGTTGTTCCATGTATATTTCTTCTTGCAAATCAACATGCAAGAAGGAGGATTTAACATCCATCTGATAGAACTCCCATTTGTGTGAGGCTACAAAGGATAGAACAAGGTGGATGTAATTCATTTTGGCTACGGGGGAAAAGGTTTCATTATAGTCAATCCATTCGACTTGGGAGAATCCTTTAGCAGCTAACTGAGCCTTTTGTCTTTCAACACTTCCGTATGATGCATACTTAGATCTATATACCCATTTACATCTAACAAGTTTTCATCCTTTCAGAAGAGGTACAATATCCCAAGTATCATTTACCATTAAAGAACAATACTCTTCATTCATTGTTGTATCCCAATATGGATGACCTAAAGTTTATTCAAATTTCTCTAAATCATGAGTCTTTGAATCACGAGTCTCTGAAACTTGAGCCAAAATAGAAGAGGCATGTTGAAATTGTGAACATGTTTGATGCTAATCTGAAGGATCACCAGCATGATCACCAATTGCTTCTTGAGTTGAACGGACCCATCATGGAAGTTGTGGTGTTAGTGCAGGTTCATGTTCAATGGACTCATATGGAGGAAGGTGAGCAGACGAAAGTGGATTTTAATCCTCACTATAATAATCTAAATAAGAAAAGACCAAAATAGGAACATAATATTGCACAAATATCAAATATGGCTCACAAGTCAAAGAAGGGACACATGCCAAATTAGGCTCGCAGGCTAAGAAATTTTCATCAAATTTAACATCTCTTTTAATAATAATTTCATTATAATGAGGTTGAAGAAGTATGTAACCTTTGATATCTTCAAAATATCCAAAAAATATATAGTTCTCACTTTTAAGCTGTAAATATTTCCTTTTCTCATCAGGAATGTGAGCCCATGCTACACTGCCAAATATATAGAAGTGGCTTACATTTGGCTTAATTTCATTCCATGCTTCTTCTAGTTTTATTTTTTTTAGATCCTTTGTGGGAGTGTGATTTACTTTGTAATTTGCACAGTTAATGGATTCCATCCAATAACTAAGACTTAATCCCTTAGATTGGATCATACAATTAGCCATTTCCTTTAATGTGAGATTATTTTTCTTAGCAACACCATTTTTTTGTGGTGTATATGGAACATTTTGTTTCATTTGGATACCATGTGAGATGTAGTAACTTGTATAATTTCCGTTCACGTATTCTCCCCCATTATCTATTCTTAACCTTTGAAGTCGATGCCTAGATTGTTTTTCTATAAGGGCCTTGTAGGCCAAAAACTTGTCAAACACTTCGCTCTTAAGTTTTAAGAAGTAAACCCAAGTGCATTTGTAAAAGTCGTCAATGAAATTTAGTAAATACATGCATATATAAAAAGAAGGAGAAGAAAGTGAACCACACAAGTCATCGTGAACAAGTTGCAAAGGGTCTAAGGCATGCCATGAGACACATTTTTCAAAATTTTCCAGATGTTGTTTGTCGAGAAAACAACCAGCACAAACACCATCTCTAGAAGAAACAAGAGGAATATCAGTCACCATATGTTGATTACATAGTTTCTGCAATGAGCGATAGTTTAGATGACCAAATCACTCATGCCAAAGTTTTTTCAAGTCATTGCTATGAGCAACAAAAACTGATGAAAAAAATGATGACCCAAAGTTCTCAAGGGTCAAAGTTCTCAAACTTGTACAACCTGGTAATATCATCATCAATTCTAGATGCAAGAACATGATTAGGATATTTTAGATCCTTGATTACAACTTGGTGAGGTGAAAAATATGTAGTTTTACCTTCACATAAATGATTGATTTGATATACTGATAGAAGGTTGCAAGAAAGACTTGGAACACATAATACATCACTAAAATGACCATTATCTACCTAAACTATTCAAGACCATACAACACTAAGATATCTATCATCACCAACAATATTTTATTGGTGTTACATTCATTTAGAGCAGAAAATATGGCTTTATCTTTATCCATATGATAAGATGTTCCAGAATCAATAAGCCACTCATTAGAAGCAGAAGTAGAAGTTGCATTGAAGGAGAAATGAAAAGCAAAAAGTGCATGTCCATGAGAAGAAGAAGAAGAAGAAGAAGAAGAATCAATATTGATGTTTTGATTATTCATCGATGCTTCTAAGGCTTCCATATTTTTAAAACATTCAGACTTCACATGACCATCTTTCCCACAAATGTTGCAATGTTTGTCACTAGTTTTCTTACTTTTGGATTTTGCACTATTGTTATCATTAGGAGTAAAAACTAGCGGAGAGGTTTTGGGACCGTTGTTTTTCTTCTTGTTGTGGCAAGGTTGTTGCTTAATGGGATTGTTGGATTTATCTTTTTTTTGGACCACTAAGGATTTGTTGGATGTACCTATAGTGTCGATCAATCCAAGATACACAAGATTATTTTTCTCTCGAATTAGAGAATCATAAGAGGACTCAAGACTGGGATTTTTATAATCACTCCTTAGAGATTTTCTAATGGCATAAAATGTAGATACAAAATTAGAATATTCACTATTGATCTTAGCAAGAATAACATATATGCATCAATATTCCCTTAGATCTAGTTGGAATTCTATACAAAAAAAGTATAAGTGTTTTGAACTTAGATAAGTAATCTTCAATGAAAGGAAAATCATTTGGACTTAAGGTCATTAATTGATTTTCAAACTGGTGGGCCCGAATAATATTATGTTTACCAAACACAACTTCAATATTTTCCCAAGCTTTATTTGGGCCCTCAATTCCTTCAAGGTGAAACCATAAATCAGGAGAGATGGACATGTTGATTATTCCACATGCTTTGTCATTCCTATTAACCCATTTAGCATACTTGTCATTATCGGTGGGTTATTTTTCTTTTCCCAAGCTAATTCGTTACGTTCCTTTACTTTTTAATACATCCTCCATATGGGATTTCCATGAGAAGTAGTTGGTATCGCTAAGCAAAATATCATTGGGAGAATCCATATTAAATATCCAAAGAATATCGATTTAAAATATGAAACTAATGGTCTGGATGGAATGCTCTAAGAAAAATAGGTTTAAAAAAAACGGCATTGAAAATGGACTTCGAATGTGAAAGTTATGTCCTTTTGAAAAAAGGCGTAAATGGTAACCAAAGAGCCACATGACAAGTATAAGTTGGTCCACGTGTTGATACCCCTCCTTCTAATAACCTCACTTTTACAAATAAGTTTCTTATGAAATGACCCACTTTTATAGAATAAGTGGGGATCACTTTTACAATGAAGTTAGTTTATAAATGAAAGTTGCATGCAAAAATAAATGACTTAAAAGAAAATATTAAAGCTACTTATAATTATTCACTTTTATAATTTAAGTGAAATGCACTTTACAATGGATACATGAACTTTTTCAAAAAAAGTAACAAAAAAGAGATTTTAACTCAAGACCTCTTACTTAATAAAAAAACTTTTAACCAAGTGATCTAGTGCAAAACATATTATATTGTTAAGAAGGAGGGTTGGGGGTGTTGTTGTTGTTGTTGTTGTTTTGGAAGATGGCCTTGGAGAGCGTGCTCATAAAAATACATTTTCACACAATTAAAAAAATTCGCTTCTCAATGACATCAAGGGTTAGATCTCGGTTAGCTTACCCGAAAAATGAAAGTTTCCCCTTTGTTTTTTATTTACCGAGATCACACGGAGCACATGAAAAAGAGCATACATAGACAGGAAAACCCTTTCCGATCTGTTTATGATTTTTCAAGAGCGCACAGAGCGCGGGGAAAAGAGAATATGCATATTGAAAAGANAAAAAAAAAAAAAAACCGAAGTAAAACCGAAATATTATCTCTGTAAAAATTTAAAAGGGCATATTCATATTTTATACCTCTAGATCTAACTGAAATGGAAATATCTTGGGAAAAAGGAAACCTTTTCAAGTGAAACAAAAGGTATTCTTAAATAAAACAAGCACTTCAAACACAATGGAATAGTCCTCTCAGCCTAGAAATGTATGGAAATGGAAGAAACCATATATGCAACAACACAACTTCACGATCTCGATCTAGAATGAGAGTGGGTCTTCAAATTCACTTTGATACCATGTTAAACAACATAGGTATTCCAATAGAAGATGGAAACCTTTAGTAACCACTCACAAAACCATATTAAATATCATCTTATATATGTTTTTATGTGGTAAAACCCATGTGGGGAAACATCCAAGGCCCCAACCAACGTGGCCACTTGGAGAAATTTATTAATGCAAAAGAAAAATATTACAAAGATATTTACAAGATAGTTTCTCACAATAGATCATCGGAAAATGATCCTACATGCTCTTTAAATAGATATTATGGACCAATCTGGTGTTAAGACACATATCAATGTAGTCGTTAAGATCAAGGATAATATGATCCATCAGATCACTCTATGTCAAGGGCATATCGTGATCGTCAGATTATCTAATTACAAGTGCATCTAATGCATACTAAAGAAACACACTTTTACCTAATGACACATTAGACCAAGTTGATTTTAACTAAATCCTAAATGTCTAAATATCCTAACATCCCCCCCTTAAGAACAACATGGTATAGGATTGAAGAATTTACAAAGGTGACATAATAGGAGAAGGAAGGAGGCATTAGAGCCTATATATTATGAACTGTATTAAAAGAAAGGTACCCAAAATTGATGTACATCGTCATGAACCATAACAAAGGAAATATATCCCATACCTTCATGCGTCATAACAAGACATCCATCGTGTGCATACATGTATCATGAACCATATCAAACTAAAGGCATCCAATATTGGCATACATCATAAAAAAAGCATCATTATCATGTGCATATATGATAACATGAATCACATCAAAAGAAAGGTATCCAACATAATAATGAGTCATCCAACATCATAATATTAACCACATCAAAGGAAAGGTATCCAACACATACATATACATTTTAACAAGGTATGCATATATCATAATTCATAATTTATTAACCAAATTAAATGGAAATATAACCAATGCATATATACATAATCAATCATCTCTTGAGAATGATAGGTCATAGTAAGTCATCATCAAAGGTCATCATTACTTCATAGCCATCATCAAGAGTAATAATGCTTCATGCAATATCATCATTAATATCCAAAGAATCAACATGTCAATAGACATGTTAAATCATAAGAGTATATAGTATCAACTTACTATCAAGGACTAATCATCCTAAACATCATTTGATAATTACTAATGCTTCATACCCATTATAGAGAATATTTAATACTAGCATTAAAAATATTAATTCTCATCTAGATAGTCACATAGGATGCTAGGTCCATCATACTCAATCATTAACCATAAAAGGATACATCCATCGAGTTGCACATTTGTGCTAAGGTAAGTAAATTCTAACAAGGGATCATCCAAAAATAAGAGTTCAATTAACCATATAAAACACTTAGGTCTAGTGAGAGGGTACCTAGCACACAATAAAAAGATTAATAATTATCGGAAGAGAATTCAACACATACGAAGGTGAAATCCATCAACAACTATCTGCTAAGTGGAAAACTCAACCATCATCCATGAAGGATGGTACTTGCAAGCATTGGCTAGCAATAATCAATGGGGAGTCAACCGTCCATAAACAATAATAATGTTCATCATCACAATCAACCAAAAATTTTGTAGAGTACCCACATGCACCATGGGGTGTTATAATTCCCTCCCATTTAAATAGGGCTATGGCCTCGAAGCCAAGTCAACATTATGTAACCAAGTATGAAAAACTTCTTTATTTCCAAATTTCCAAATCAAACATCGTCTTCTTCTTAAATGCTAATAAATTTGGCTATCATTATTTGATTATTTCCCCCATCTTCATGTCAATGGTAAGCCATCAATATTGTACAAATCCTCAATTTAAACTTTGAATACTTATTGAACCATCATTAATAGCATCAAATCATAATATCATCATCGGTTTAACATGAATATAATTGAATAAGGATCGTTGAAGATCATGGGTAATTGATATCATATCTAGTATTTACAACATTACTAAGGCTTCACTTCTAACAAAATGGAGTACTACTAATCCTTTGGGGTGATTCAAAGTATTAAGAGTATAAGTGGAGTATACCCGACCACCCCAGTGCCTGCTGGGATGGTGGGGCATGGGGAAATTTCACTAATTTCCCTCTAACATTCACCATAACATCCACATTTAAATCAAACATGTTATATAACATAAAAAGCCATAGAAAAATCACTATATAATACACAACATAAACCATATAACATAGAATTTAACATAAACAAATGAACAGAGTACTTATCTCTTAAAAATCCACCGAATGGTTGCAGAGCTATGACGTTCCACCCAACCATAGATCTCACTACTCATAAACTCTCAGTAGTGGATCACCCCCGTGTTGGGGCTATGACTCCACCAGAGAAAATCCTTCCTAAGCCAACCATGGTCCATAATTAGTACCAACATGGTCTAGGCCATGGTACCTATTAGCGCCAATTCTTGCAAGTCATGAGCACCGAGCGCAACACACTGAAGAATTCCATTTCGGGCTTAAAATCAAGCGAGCGGGCATTTTTTTTTCAATGGAAAGGATCCACAAATGGAGCAGATCAACGGTCATAGGGTAAGTTTGAGTCGCAGAGTTGCACAAGGTCTGGCGCATGAGCTCATCTCTTATGGCCAAAATCACAAAATGATGAGCCATTTTGGCATTTCAGCTACTAGGACTTCAAAGAACAAAGGGTTGCTCTCTTCCACTGCATTTCGAAACCCCGAAAAGTGAAATGTGAAAAGCGCCCAAGAGACATTTCAGCATTTTGGCTACCGGAACTTCAAAGGACAAAGGGGTTTCTCTTCCACTACATTTCGAAACCCCAAAATGCGAAATGCGAAAAATGCCCAGGAGCCATTTCGGCTACCGGGACTTCAAAGGACAAAGAGGTTTCTCTTCCACTGCATTTCAAAACCCTAAAACGTGAAATGAAAAAAGCACCCAGGAGCCATTTCGGCATTTCGGCTACCGAGACTTCAAAGGACAAAGGGGTTACTCTTCCACTTCATTTTAAAACCCCAAAACGTGAAATGTGAAAAACGCCCAAGAGCCATTTCGACATTTCGGCTACCGGGACTTCAAAAGACAAAGGGGTTTCTCTTCCACTGCATTTCGAAACCCTAAAACGCGAAATGTGAAAAATGCTCAGGAGGAATTTCGGCTACCGGGACTTCAAAGGACAAAGGGGTTTCTCTTCCACTGCATTTTAAAACCCTAAAACGTGAAATGCAAAAAACGCCCAGGAGCCATTTCGACATTTCGGCTACCGAAACTTCAAAGGACAAAGGGGTTGCTCTTCCACTGCATTTCAAAACCCCGAAACGCGAAATGCGAAAAACGCCCAGGAGCCATTTCGGCATTTCGGCTACCAGGACTTCAAAGGACAAAGGGGTTTCTCTTCCACTGCATTTCGAAACCCCAAAATGCGAAATGTGAAAAATGCCCTGGAGCCATTTCAACATTTTGGCTACTGAGACTTCAAAGGACAAAGGGGTTGCTCTTCCACTGCATTTTGAAACCCTGAAACGCAAAATGCAAAAAGTGCTCAAGAGCCATTTCGGCATTTCGATTACCGGGGCTTCAAAGGACAAAGGGGTTGCTCTTCCACTGCATTTCAAAACCCCAAAACGCAAAATGTGAAAAACGTCTAGGAGCCATTTCGGCATTTCGGCTATCGGGACTTCAAAGGACAAAGGGTTGCTCTCTTCCACTGCATTTCGAAACCCCGAAACACGAAATGTGAAAAACGCCCAGGAGCCATTTCAGCATTTCGATTACTGGGACTTCAAAGGACAAAGGGTTTCTCTCTTCCACTGCATTTCGAAACCCCAAAATGTGAAATGCGAAAAATGCCTAGGAGCCATTTCGGCGATCGGGACTTCAAAGGACAAAGGGTTGCTCTCTTCCACTGCATTTTGAAACCCCAAAACACGAAATGCAAAAAGTGCCCAGGAGCCATTTCGGCATTTCGACTACCGAGACTTCAAAGGACAAAGGGTTGTTTTTATGTTTTCAGTCTTGGCCACCCTCCATGGAAGAAGGAGTTAATGAATATTGAGCAAGTGGTTGAGACCTCAGCTCAACTCATAAATGGAGGGCATGGAAAAGGCCTGGAGAAATCGGCACGTGGTACCCTTGTATGCAAGTCCCCCTGCAAGAGCCATGCTAAGTTAAGGTGGCGTTTGACGAAGGAGTTCCGTCCAAGTTTGACTGAGGAGCTTACACATGCTAATTTGGAATTTAATGTCTCTGCTACCTTCCTGCTGTGAAGGTGGCGAATTACCCTGAGTATATATACTCGGTTTTTTTATTTCTGTAAGGATGGATGGTAGAGAAGAGCTCTCGACTGTAATGTTTTAATGAAGCACTAGTTTTATTGACTATGTATTTGTATACGAAATTTCCTTGTTCAATGTAAGGAAGCTCTCTTTTTCATCTGGTTTCGATCTCATACTGAAAGAGTTCATGACTAAATGATTCACATGAATCGCCATGACTTTGTTATGATAAAGGACTTATTATAGCGTTGTTATGTTCTTTTAGTGTTTTTTCTTTTGAATATAAGAGGTTCTTGTGTTCAAAGTTTTCTTCTATAGGATATTGGAAGCCCAATGCCTACAACATCCCTTCACATTTCCTCATAGAAGTCTTCGTCCTACTCACCCTTATTACAACTTACTGCCTGAAATTGAATCAAGACCTCATTTGCTTGTGCATGCCTGGCCTAGTTTCTAAGTTAGAACAATATTGTTCCGAGTTTACTTCCATCCATCACCCTTTATCAACAAATCGTGACATTTAAACTGATGGGTCTCAGGATTACTCCTTCTGCAATCCAGGAGTGACTTCTAACACCAACATTTCTAGAGTCGTTGTCGAGGACGAAGTTGAAAATTTTCCCTAGGATTGAACGACATCAAGCCTCTGATTCTGAAGGTGCATCAGGCATCAGAGCCCTACGAGATTGCTACTGTGCACCTGGCGACTCCATTGTGACGACTCCACTGTGGAGAACTTGTTGTTTTAGTTGTGGCTTCCAGAGGTAGACACACGCGGTCCCATCCACAACTGCCTCTAGCTACACCTGAAGCTGATCCGGAGGTGATTTTCAGAAAAGGAAAGGCCTCTAAAGGAGAAACTTCCACCGCTGAACCAAGTAATTTTCCATCTCCTTCTGTGGAAACTCCATTTTATTCTTCTCAGCTTCCTAGCAAAACTTTTTTCAAAGTTTTCGGTTTCCTGAATTTAAAAAGTGTTCCTACTGAGTTTTCTCCTCCTAGTCTGGTATTGGAGGGAGAAATCATTGTCACTCCCTTCTCCCCTGAAGTTGTACCTTGGCATAGACCCTGGACCATAGAATATTTCCCCACCCCTAGCTTTACCACTCCTCCTCTTGTTACTGTTGTTGCTACTGCACAGAGAGAAGCATCTCCTGACTCAAGCCCTTTAGCCTTCTCTCTGAATCCCCCATTGTTTCCCCTTCCACCTGGAAGCTCATTTACAGTATCCCCTGTTATCCCCCAAAATGAATCAGTGAATGTTTTTCATTTTGTAGGTGATAGCGTGGTAATTAATAGGATTCTTTATAAACTTTTAGATTTTACAAGTATCAAAACATAGGATTTAAGATTTTATCTTAGAAATAAATTGATCCTCCAAAGATCTTTTCAATTTTTTGTGAAAAATCTTTTCAACAGCTAACGTATGTTGTGAAGTTGAAGTTAGCTGGTGAAAGCCTCAGGTTTCAACGGTTAAGGTGTACTCCCCGTAGCAAGTAAGCTGGTGAAAGTGCTTACTATTGTAAATATAAAAAGGAAACTTTAGCATTTGTTATAGTGACCATATTTGTCCTATGCGTGCACACCTCGAGGAATTAGTGACAAAGAGTGAGAATATTTGGGACTCAAGATCAACATCAAACGAAAGACTATTAGTCAAACAAAGCTTGCAGCTGTCAAGCAAAGTGTCTAATGAGCGCCCAGGTTTTGAGGCCAGCGACAAATTGTAGGCCACTTGTTATACACTTATACAGATCAAAACTTCTGAGCATTCAAATGCAAAATAGATAAATGCCATTCACTGCCAGCAGGCAAAACACCGAGGCTAGATCTTGCTCCCATGTTTCATCTCCATGTGACCTACATAGTGTTATCTCCTCAATAATTTTCAAATTTTTTAGTTTAGGTGATTTCCAAATGGTCTTAGAGTGGTGTTTTAAAGAATTGCATGATATATATTCATGATGTAAAAGTGGCAAAACAAATGGCTTTCGGCAGCTAAAAGGCATTATTTTGTGGTATTAAGCTGTCGAAAATTCAGAAATTTAGCAGCTAAAATCCCAATAATTATCTTGTCATCATGCTTTTAAATGTTGATGAAATCACCTCTGGAGATCATGTGTTTGATCTTGGTCAGTCATCATGGTTTTTATTCACTGTTTGATCAAAGGTTTTAAAACCTAAGTCATGTCATATGAAATCCTATCATCACATATCAACTACATATGTAAAATTCTACACATGCCTATAGGGGTTTAAACTTTTTCCAAAATTTGGGAGAGCACACAGGCCCAAACCATGATTCAAGCCTCAAGTAAAGTTACATGTCTACACACTTAGCACAAGAAAACTTATTGTCATTCAAAGAACCAACGGGGTTGCTACTGAATTATACGCTCTGAGTTATTGGCAATGAAGCATTCACAGAGTACCAAAGCACGTCTCTACAGTTCGAATTGATGAGTTCAACCTAACTACATGAAATCTAAGGAGACAAGAGTTTGATGATCGTTGAAGATGCTGCCAGGTCAATGCTATTATACGCCACTTTCTAAGGAATGATGGAGTATTCAATTTGCAAAATTCCTTCATCTCAGCAGATCAAAGATTGTGCCCTCTATTTCAGTGATTCTTTTCTGATTTTTAGGGATAGTTTGTTAGTTTTAGATCTCACAATTACTGGATATGGAAAAGAGTGGGCACGTGAAGAGGATCGAGCCTTATGGACAACAGGTTTCATTTTCAACATAGAAGAAATTTCTAGAATGTGTAAAAGAGATAAGGATCAGTTGATTTTTATTATTTTGTTGAAAAGGCAGCTGACATATATTTATTTAGTATATTTTGTATCACTCAAAGGTGAAATTCTCTTATTTGGTCAAAAAAGGAGACTGATGTAGCTTTTAGTATCGCTACATGTAGCCTGTTCATAGCGCCAGCAAAAGTGCGTTATTTTTCCTTATCTGTAGCAGATTAGGAGGATATTTTCAAGGAGCGATGGATGTAAAGGAGGAGCGCACATGGAAAATTCACAAGTGCCAAGATTCTAAGTATCAAAGCATGCCAATTGTAGCATTCAAAATTCATCAACAGGAACATAATTAGTGGGAAAAAATGATCTCAAAGACACTTGACTAGAGGAAAGACAAGTGGCAGCAAGAATTGGACACTTGACAACAATTATCTCCAGTCATCAAATCCACAATCTTTCAACAGCTCTAGGTTATTGCAACCAATTCTAGTTTTACTTTTATTTTAATTGTTTTCCAGCAAACATGGAGGAGATAGTTATTATTTTTATTATTTAAGCAATCATTTTGTATTTCGAGACAAGATTCAGTCTTGAGGACTAAGGGGTTCAATATTGGATACATTTTGGCTCATGTACTTAGACTCTTATCTTGATATGAATCACAATCTTCTTTTGCTATCAATGTCATATTTGTTCATGTGTTGCATTACTCTGTACTTTGATTCAGTTTAGCTCAGCTTTTAAGAACTGGCATCTTCTTATTTAGCTCATGAATTTTAATTAAAGGATCCCTTACTATCTTGTATGACCTTGCATGTTAATGTACTTGGTTATCTAGACTAGTGTTCTTCATACCCTATTTCAATTACTCTGTCTGATCATTGATTTCTAAAGCACTATCTTATTCGAATTCATGATAAGTTGTTTTTCTCATTAGCTATTGAGTTATCCCATTGTTCCAAGCATACCAAATTTACCATATTCTTGAGTTACCAAGAATCCTTAGCCTACAACCCTAAAGAGTTGCTTGGAGTGATAAAAAATTGGCACTGTTACCGAGGAGAGGAGATTGAAGCTCAGCTTCCCTGGGAAACGACATTAGATCCAGCTTTGATGATAGACAAAGCCTGGACATCATTTGGTTGTAATCATCTATCTGGCGACTCCAAGAAGGACGAATTCAATGGCGAATCCATTGTTCATAAAATTGTTGGTGACTCCACTGGTATGACATGAACAGGATCTTAGCAAAGAGGTATGCATTCTATAATTTTTCAATTATTTCTGGTTTTCCTAATCCAATACCTACTAGAGATGAATGGGAGAATAGTCTTCCCAGATTTCGAGGAGAAGAGTGGGAAGTGTCAGCTGAACATTTGTTGGACTTTCATGATTACATGCATCGGTTGCAAGTAGTGCATGAGGATGTTTAGATCCGGCTATTCTATTTTTCATTAGAAGGGATTTCTCGTGATTGGTATCGGTCCCTGCCTATTGCTAGTATCAACTCTTTGGCTGATTTTCATGTTGCCTTCCATGTGTTTTGTAAAGGCATATTTTCAGACAACTTTCTATTTCTTGAATGTTGTCATGAGTTTAATTTGTTGAATAAAAATTCAAATATTCAAGAAGACTTTGTTGTAGCAGAAGACATCTCTAATCATGATCAAGAGTTTGTTGATCCACATTTTGACAACCATGATGATGTTTTTTACCTTGTATTGAACGTGTCTATTAAAGATGGTTGTCACCAAGATCAAGAGGTATTGAACGATTGTAATAACATAGAAACATCTGACATTATATCAGATGTATCCAGTGCTTTAGATATTCATGAAAATCAACATATCTCTTTTGAAGGTTTTGGGTCAAAGAGCAAATATATACATCAGTAGGAAGAATTGACAGATCAACAAGTAATAGTTTCAGATCTGCAGTAAATGATGAGGACAGCCTACAGTTTCAAGATTTACAGAGACTGGAAGTTTGCAGCAGATATGAAGAGGAAGATGATGAGCATAAAATTTTAGATCAACGGTTGGCCATACATTTTTCTCCGACAAAGGTTGAGAAGACCACATTCATCATTGAGATCAGGGAAGGAAGCCAGTAGCAACATTTCTGTTTACAGTCAGAACAGAAGCTTGAAGAGGTATTCCTTTACTATTTTATTGATCCTATTGCCTATTTTTTGGAATCATTGAGAAGTATAAAGATCAAGATATTCTTGTCAGATGAAGGTTGCTTCTATCATTTTTTCCGAACACATCTTTGTTGGCTATGCATTCTTTTATTTTTGGTATCAACATCAAAAAATTTGTCTGCAAATAAATTTCTTACATGGCTTCATTGGAAGCATGAGTTTACTTGTTTAAGAAGCAATGCAAAGTGTTAATGTAGCAATAGGAAGAAGAATAAGCTCGTCATACGAGCAGCTAGGTTGTTTTCAGTTATTGGTTGAATAAACAGAGCAGGCTACAGGTTTCTGAAGATTAGTTGCACAAGCCAGATGACTCCATGCCCGATGCTAAAGGAGACTGGAACTACTAGGTTCTTGGTGACCTCACAGGGAGGTATCCATCCTAGTTGGAGCCAAATGTTAGCTCCTAAAATGAATCAGTTGTAGGTGATAGTGTGGTCATTAACAGTATTCTTTATAAATTTTTAGATTTTAGAAGTATCAAAACATAGGATTTAAGATTTTATCTTAGAAATAAATTGATCCTCCAAATATCTTTTCAAATTTTTGTGAAAAGTCTTTTTAATAGCTAACGTATGTTGTGAAGTTGAAGTTAGTTGGTGAAAGCCTCGGGTTTCAACAGTTAAGGTGTACTCCCCGCAGCAAGTAAGCTGGTGAAAGTGCTTGTTGTTGTAAATATCAAAAGGAAACTTCGTCATTTGTTATAGTGACCATATTTTTCCTATGAGTGCACACCTCGAGGAATTATTGACAAAGAGTGAGAAGCTTTGGGACTCAAGATCAACATCAAACGAAATACTATCAGTCAAACAAATCTTGTAGTTGTTGAGAAAAGTGTCTAATGAGGGCCCAGGTGTTGAGGCCAGCGATAAATTGTAGGCCACTTGTTATACACTTATACAGATCAAAACTTCTGAGCATTCAAAGGAAAAATATATAAATGCCATTCACTGCCAGCAGGGAAAACACTGAGGCTAGCTCTTGCTCCCGTGTTTCAGCTCCATGCAACCTACCTAGTATTATCTCCTCAATAATTTTCAAATTTTTGAGTTTAGGTGATTTCCAAATGGTCTTAGAGTGGTCTTTTAAATAATTGCATGGTATATATTCATGATGTAAAAGTGCCAAAACAAATGGCTTTCGGCAGCTAAAAGGCATAATTTTGTGGTATTAAGCTGTCGAAAATTCAAAAATTTGGCAGCTAAAATCCCAATAATTATCTTGTCATCATGCTTTTAAATGCTGACGAAATCACTTATGGAGATCATGTGTTTAATATTGGTCATTCATCATGGTTTTCACTCATTGTTTGATCAAAGGTTTTAAAACCTAAGTCATGTCATACGAAATCCTATCATCACATATCAACTACATATGCCAAATTCTACACATGCCTATCGGGGTTTAAACTTTTTCCAAAATTTTTGAGAGCACACAGGCCCAAACCATGAGTCAAGCCACAAGTAAAGTCACATGTCTACACACTCAACACAAGCAAACTTATTGTCATTCAAAGAACCAACGGGTTTGCTATTGAATTCTACACTCTGAGTTATTGGTAGCGAAGCATTCACAGAGCACCAAAGCACATCTCTGCAGTTCGAATTGATGAGTACAACCTAAATACATGAAATCTAAGGAGACAAAAGTTTGATGATCATTGAATATGTTGCCAGGTCAATGCTATTATACGCCACTTTCTAAGGAATGATGGAGTATTCAATTTGCAAAATTCCTTCATCTCAGCAGATCAAAGATTGTGCCCTATATTTCAGTGATTCTTTTTTTATTTTTAGGGATAGTTTGTTAGTTTTATATCTCACAATTATTGGATATGGAAAAGAGTGGGCACGTAAGGAGGATCAAGCCTTATGGACAACAGGTTTCATTTTCAACAAAGCATAAATTTCTAGAACGTGTAAAAGAGATAAGGATCAGTTGATTTTTATTATTTTGTTGAAAAGGCAGCTGACATATATTTATTTAGTATATTTTGTATCACTCAAAGGTGAAATTCTCTTATTTGGTCAAAAAAGGAGACTGTTGTAGCTTTTAGTATCGCTACATGTAGCCTGTTTCATAGCGCCAACAAAAGTGCGTTATTTTTCCTTATCTATAGTAGATTAGGAGGATATTTTCAATGAGCGATGGATGTAAAGGAGGAGAGAACATGGAAAATTCACAAGTGCCAAGATTCTAAGTATCAAAGCATGCCAATTGTAGCATTCAAAATTCATCAACAGGGACATAATTAGTGGGAAAAACTTATCTCAAAGACACTTGACCAGAGGAAAGACAAGTGGCAGCAAGAATTGGACACTTGACAACAATTATCTCTAGTCAACAAATCCACCATCTTTCAACAACTCTAGGTTATTGGAACCAATTCTACTTTTAGTTTTATTTTAATTGTTTTCCAGCAAACATGGAGGAGATAGTTATTATTTTTATTATTTAAGCAAGCATTTTGTATTTCAGGATAGGATTTAGTCTTGAGGACTGAGGGGTTCAATCCTGGATACATTTTGGCTCATGTACTTAGACTCTTATCTTGATATGAATCACAGTCTTTTTCTACTATCAATGTCAGATTTGTTCATGTGTTGCATTACTATGTACTTTGATTCAGTTTAGCTCAGCTTTTAAGAACTGTCATATTCTTATTTATCTCATGAATTTGAATTAAAGGATCCCTTACTATCTTGTATGACTCTGCATGTTAATGTACTTGGTTATCTAGATTAGTGTTCTTCATACCCTATTTCAATTACTATGTCTGATCATTGATTTCTAAAAGCACCGTCTTATTCGAATTCATGATAAGTTGTTTTTCTCATTAGCTATTGAGTTATCCCATTGTTCCAAGCATACCAAATTTACCATATTCTTGAGTTACCAAGCATCTTTAGCCTACAACCCTAAAGAGTTTCTTGGAGTGATAACATCCCCTCTTCGAGCTCCTTCTCCTCTGAGTTCTCCTCCACCTAATATTCCTATGGCAGGAGAAAATCCCCCCATGACCCGAATGGAGGCTATAATAGCTGCTAGGTATGCTCCCCTTGTGTTACCTCATCCTCTCAATGCCCTTCCAGCAGATGGCTACCTTAAGTAGCTGCCCAAGTTTACAGGTGAAGGGGACATAGCTGTAGAAGAACACCTTGAAGCCTTTTACAGTTTTACAGATGATCATGTTATCATGCATGCAAACGTATGGATGAGGATTTTTTTCCATAGCCTTGAAGGCGAGGCTAGAAAGTGGTTTAGGGCCCTGCCTCCTAGATCCATCGATGGGATTGAGGCTTTGGATAATGCCTTTTTGAGACAGTGGGGAGACAAAAATGACTTCATGTATTACATGACAGAGTTTGGGTCTTTGAAGAGAAAGGAAGGAGATTATGTCTCTTATTTCTCCAAGAGATTCAATAAAATGTACAATCAGATCCCCGCTAAAATAAATCCCTTGGAAGCCTCTGCTAAGATCACTTATGCTAGTGCTTTTTATCCCGATTTTTGCCTTCTGTTGAGGAAAAGGAGAGCCACTACTCTAGCTCACATGCAGGATGCAGTCGTGGAAGTAGAATCTAACATATTGGTTGTTGATCGACTCAGGAATAAGGCTGATAGAGACATATCTAGGAAGAGACCTGAAGCCTCCCCATCCAATTGCTCTCCCCTTCCCCTTCATACGGACGAGGTAACTAAAGTGCTAAAATCTCTTTTGGCTAGAATGGAAAGGTGGGAGTTAGAAGGGAAGCCCATGTACAGAAATCCCCAAAATACTAATAAGAGAGGCTTCAGGAGACCTAGCAACAATGTGCCACGGGCTTTGCCAAGAGAACAAAGGAGCAAAGACAGATATGAGCAGAGGATTCAAACCCCTCTCCAAAATAACCTAGTTACTCATGAGGAAAGAGAGGAGATAGATGAGCTCGACCCCGAAATTTACTGTATTGAAGACACTTTCCCTTTTCCCCATTTGACTCAATCTATATATGAAGAATCTCTTATGAACAATCAAGTCAATGAGTTGGGTAAAGGGGAAAAGGCAAACAACACTCCTAATAGGTATCATCTCAGGTCAAAGAAGAAAGAAGGGAATTTTGATATCCATGATCAACCTCTCATAGCGGAAAAACCTACTAAACCTACAACAATCACTACTAAAGAGAAGAAAACTCAAAATACTTCGCCAATAGCCAAAGAACCTGTCTCTGAGGTAAGGGAAGCTCCTAAGCCTCTTTCCTCCTTTAGTTTTGAGCATGAAATTCAAAATATTAGAATTCCCGTACCCCTCTCAGAACTAGTTAAAAATGAAGATTTCAAAAGGTCCCTCTCCAAATTGCTACAATTTGAGTCCCCCTAGCTTTCCTCAGACTCAGTAAATATTCAAGATGAAAAGACAACCATCGTCCTAGGTCCCATGGTAGAATACAAAGATGATTCATCCCCTCCCTTCTACACATCCCTAAACATACATGATAAGGCGTTGCATAATTGCCTCATGGATTCAGGAGCTTCCCACAACCTTATGCCCAAAATAGTCATGGAAGAATTGGGACTGGAAGTGACAAAGGCTTATCACGATTTGTACTCTTTTGATTCAAGGAGGGTACAATGCCTTGGAGTCATCAAATATTTGGTGGTCCCTTTATTTTAGCTTCCAATGAAGAGTGTGGTCATGGACATTATAGTAGTTGATGTTCCTCCCAAGTTCAGCATGTTGTTGTCAAGATCTTGGATTAAAAAACTTGGAGGAACATTACAGATGGATCTCACATATGCCACCATTCCAGTCTTTGGAGGGGAACATAGGAGGTTGTACAGAGAAGATCAGCAGGCCTACATTGTTAGTGATGAAGCAAACTCCACCAATCATCCTATCTTTACACTTGACACTGATTTGGGGTCTAGTTTATTGCAGATCACTAAGACTCCTGAAGCCCCTTTTCAAATCAGAAAGCAACCCATATTTAACCATGAGGTACCTCCTCCAACCACCTCTATTTGGAAAATGTTCTTCAACAGAGCTTCTTCTAGCGAAGGCCCTGGCACTGGAGTGGTTTTTTTGTCACCTTGTTAGGAAACCATATCTCTGTCATACAAGCTAGAATTTGAAGCTACTAATAATGTGGCAGAATATGAAGCTCTTGTTATGAGTATGAGGGATGCAAAAGAAAGGGGAATTGAGGAGGTAGCAGTGTTCGAATATGCTGAGTTGATAATCCAGCAAGTCAGAAATGTTTATCGGGCTAAGCATCCTCGGCTCAGCGGTTACAGAAATGAGGTGTGGGACCTGATTGATAATTTCTTCTCAGCTTTCAACATTTCTTTTATTCCAAGAGAGGAAAATACTTTGGCCGATTCCTTAGTTGTCTCAGCTAGTTTGGTCAAGATCCCTCCACCGCCTAAGATCAAATATGAGGTTGAGATAAGATATAGGCCATCTGTTCTGGACAATATCAGGCATTGGAAGTTATTCAAAGACAATCTTGAAATCAAAAAATTTCCTTAGTATGTCGATGAATTTTCTTCATTGCACATTGATCAAGATCCTGATCTTGAAAGTCACCCTCACCCTGAGATATTTTTAAATAAAATTGTTGATCACCATATTATTCATTTGCCTAGCAATCACATTCCGAAGGGACTAGTCCCTTTAGAAAGATTGTTTGATGGGAATGATGTGGCAGTAAAGGGTGGGGTTTCAAATGGAGATGTTGATACAGCGGAGTGCAACATCGGCACACAGGAGGAGCCTAAGTTTTTCAAGTTGTCAAGCAGTTTGACCAAAGAACAGAGGGCCTAATATACCGAGTTATTAAGAGAATTTGCTGATGTGTTTGCATGGACCTATGAAGACCTCAAGACATATGACATAGCTATCATTGAACACAAGATCCCACTAAAGGAAGAGGCTAAGCCATTTAGGTAGAAGCTAAGACAGATAAATCCAATGTAGTTGTCTGTCATGGAGAGAGAAGTGAAGAAGTAGTTAGATGTCCAAATCACTGTCCCCTTAAGATATTATGAGTGGGTGGCCAATTTGGTCCTGGTGAGGAAGAAAAGTGGAGAAATTAGGCTCTATGTTGATTTCAGGAACCTAAACAGGAGCTCAAAAAAAGACAACTATCCCTTGCCCAACATGGAACACATATTGGAGAGTGTAACTGGTGCATATAGGATATCCATGATTAATGATTTTTCTGGCTATAATTAGATATCAGTCATGCCCGAGGACAGAGAAAAAACAGCCTTCACCACTCCTTGGGGCACATTCATGTATGCCAAAATGCCTTTTGGATTAATGAATGCAGGAGCAACATTCCAACGAGCCATGGACATAGCCTTCATCGGGGAGAAAGATCGATTTGTGGTAATCTATCTAGATGACATCACAGTCTTCTCCAGGCCTGATAAAGAGCACCGCTGTCACTGGAGGAAAGTTTTATTGAAATGCCGGAGGTTTGACCTTTCCTTAAATCCCAAGAAATCTTTGTTTTCTATGAAGGAGGGGAAGTTGTTAGGCCATATAGTATCAATAGAGGGAGTGAGAATTGATCCCAGCAGGGTAGAGGCAATTCAAACCCTATCACTTCCCAAGTCTAGAAAGGAAGTTTAGGCTTTTTTAGGGAATATTAACTTTCTAAGGAGGTTCGTCTCAAATTTTGTTGAGTTGTTGAAACACATCACAACCATGCTCAGAAAGGGAAAATAAGTAAAATGGACTGTTGAACCCAGGGAATCTTTCGTCCAAATAAAAAAGGCATTGACTGAGGCTCCTGTGATGATCAGTCTTGATTATTCCAAGGATTTCCTAATTTTTTTTTTTGCTTCTTTTGACACAGTAGCAGCGGTCTTATTGAAGAAAAATGAGGAAGGGCGAGAGAAACCCATTTCTTTCTTCAGTAAGGCATTAAGAGGTGCATAAATCAGGTATGAGATCATGGAGAAGTAGGCTTATGCCTTGGTGAAAGCTCTCAAATATTTCAAATTCTATGTCTTGCACTCAAGAGTGACTGCATACGTTCCTTCAGACTCTGTGAAAGACATCCTTACACAACCTGACATAGATGGGAGAAGAGGTAAATGGATTGCCAAGATCCTTGAGTTTGACCTAGAGATAAAGCCCACCAAGTTGGTTAAAGGGTAGGGTTTAGCCAAGTCACTAGTTGAATCCAATTGCAAGGCCTTGGGGGTTAGATTCATCAACGCTTACTCAGGAAATCAACAAGCTGAGTCGTCCAACAAAAGCACTAAGGGTGGCTTATCACTAGCAGAATGCACCTAGTATAGAGACATTTTTTACTTTCTGCAAGAGTTGAAGCCTTTTGATGGAATGGGAAAAAGAAAGGCAAGAGATTTAAAGCTCAAGGCGGTCATATATTGCCTTATTGACCATGTCTTGTACTGGAGAGACCCTCTAGGGGTGTTTCTGAGGTGTCTGAACCCACAAGAGGCCCAGAAAGTTATGTTTGATTTCCATAGAGGCCTTTGTGGATGGCATCATTTCTGGAAGATGATAGCCCACAAAGTTCTCAGGGCTAGGTACTACTAGCCTACCTTATTCATTGATGTCTGCAGAGAAGTCAGAGCTTGCATCAAATGCCAAAGGTTCTCAGGAAAGTAGCAACTCAAATCTATGCCACTAAAGCTTGAAGTAGCTTCATCACCCTTTCAACAGTGGGGGTTGGACTTCATTGGGGAAATTCATCCTCCTTCAAGTGGCCAGCATAAAAGGATCCTGATTGAAACAGACTATTTCACCAAGTGGATAGAAGTTTCTCCCACCAGGAGTGCTTCACACAAGGTAATTATCAGCTTCTTGGAGGATATCATAGCCAAATTTGGCTATCCCAGTAGAATTGTCACTGATAATGTTGCTTCTTTCAAGTTTGAGACTCTGGTTAAGTTCTGTGAGCAGTTCGAGATTTTACTAATTCACTCCAATCCTTATTATTCTCGGAAATGGACTAGCAGAATCTTCCAATAAAAGTCTAATCAAACTCATTAAAATATTATTGGAAGACAATAAGAGGGCCTAGGATTCAAAGCTCAAATTCGCTCTATGGGTCGATCGAGTGACAACAAAGAAGTCCCTGGGCACCTCACCTTTTCAACTCGTTTATGGGACGGAGGTTGTGTTTCCCACTCAACTTGCTTTACCTGTAGCGAAATTCTTTCAAGATCATGAAGGAGAGCCAGACCATATGGTCAGAAGAATTTATCAAATGGTGGAACTACAACAGATCAGGGAGCAGGTGATGGACATAGCTCATAGTCATCAACAGAAGATCAAGCAGGCCTTTGACAGGAAGGTTAGAAAGGAGGAATTCGAGCTGGGAGATTTGGTGCTTAAGTGGGATGCACCCAGGCAGGATAGGGGAAAAAACATTAAGTTTGATGCCCTCTGGATCGGGCCCTTCAAAATCTTTGAAGTATTCTTAAATAACACATACAAGTTGCAGGATTTGGAGGGTGAAGAAGTTTTTAACGGCCCAATAAATGCGCATTTCCTGAAGAAATGTTTTGTTTGAGCCTTAGACGACTCCTCTGTTTTTGTAAATATTGTCTTTATTTCTTTTATGTTTATTTTCAACTTAATAAATGACTCCATAGCCCAACAGAAGGCAACTGGAACTGCAGGAGTTCTTAGAGAATTGCAAGGACGACTCTATCCCCCATGGAGCCTAATATTAGTGTCAATTCTTGCAAGTCATGAGCGTTGAGCGCAGCACACTGAAGAAGTCCATTTCAGGCTTAAAATCAAGCAAGTGGGCATTTTGTTTTCAACGGTGAGGATCCACAGATGGAGAAGATCGATGGTCATGATCAGGTAAGTTTGAGTCACAGAGTTGCATGAGGTCTGGCGCATGAGCTCATCTCTTATGGCCAAAATCACAAAATGATGAGCCATTTTGGCATTTCAGCTACCTGGACTTCAAAGAACAAAGGGTTGCTCTCTTCCACTGCATTTCAAAACCCCGAAACGTGAAATGCGAAAAGCGCCCAACATCCATTTCAGCTATCGGGACTTCAAAGGGCAAAGGGGTTTCTCTTCCACTTCATTTCAAAACACCAAAACGCGAAATGCGAAAAATGCCCAGGAGTCATTTCGACTACTGAGACTTCAAAGGACAAAGGGGTTTCTCTTCCACTGCATTTCGAAACCCCGAAACACGAAATGCGTAAAGCGCCTAGGAGCCATTTCGACATTTCGGCTACCGGGACTTCAAACGACAAAGGGGTTGCTCTTCCATTGCATTTCGAAACCCGAAATGCGAAATGTGAAAAATGCCCAGGAGCCATTTCGGCTACCGGGACTTCAAAGGACAAAGGGGTTTCTCTTCCACTGCATTTCAAAACCACGAAACGTGAAATGCAAAAAACGCCCAGGAGCCATTTCGGTTACTGGGACTTCAAAGGACAAAGGGGTTGCTCTTCCACTGCATTTCGAAACCCCGAAACGTGAAATGTGAAAAACGCCTAGGAGCCATTTCGACATTTCGGCTACCGGGACTTCAAAGGACAAAGGGGTTGCTCTTCCACTGCATCTAGAAACCCCAAAATGAGAAATGCTAAAAATGACCAGGATCCATTTCGGCTACCGGGACTTCAAAGGACAAAGGGGTTGCTCTTCCACTACATTTCGAAACCATGAAACGTGAAATGCGAAAAACGCCCATTTCGGCATTTCGGTTACCGGAACTTCAAAGGACAAAGGGGTTTCTCTTCCACTGCATTTCGAAACCCCAAAACATGAAATGCGAAAAATGCCCAGGAGCCATTTCGGCTATGGGGACTTCAAAGGACAAAGGGGTTTCTCTTCCACTACATTTCGAAACCCCAAAACGCGAAATGCAAAAAACACCCAGGGGCCATTTCGAAATTTCGGCTACTAGGACTTCAAAGGACAAAGGGGTTGCTCTTCGACTACATTTCGAAACCACGAAACGCAAAATGTGAAAAATGCCCAAGAGTCATTTCGAAATTTCGGCTACCGGTACTTCAAAAGACAAAGGGTTGCTCTCTTCCACTGCATTTCAAAACCCTAAAACACGAAATGTGAAAAGCACCTAGGAGCCATTTCAGCATTTTGGTTATCGGGACTTCAAAGGACAAAGGGTTGCTCTCTTCCACTTCATTTCAAAACCCCGAAATGCGAAATGCAAAAAACGCCCAAGAGCCATTTCAACATTTCAGCTACCGGGACTTCAAAGGACAAAGGGTTGCTCTCTTCCACTGCATTTTGAAACCCTGAAACGTGAAATGTGAAAAGCACCCAGGAGCCATTTCAGCATTTCGTCTACCGAGACTTCAAAGGACAAAGGGCTTCTTTTTATGTTTTCAGTCTCGACCACCCTCCATGGAAGAAGGAGTTAATGAATATTGAGCAAGTGGTTGAGACCTCAGCTCAACTCATAAATGGAGGGCGTGGAAAAGGCCTGGAGAAATTGGCCTGTGGTACCCTTGTATGCAGGTCCCCCTGCAAGAGCCATGCTGATTTAAGGTGGCATCTGACGAAGGAATTCCATCCAGGTTTGACTGAGGAGCCTGCACACGCTAATTTGGACTTTAATGTCTCAGCTACCTTCCTGTTGCAAAGGTAGTGAATTTCCCTGAGTATATATACTCAATTTTTGTATTTCTATAAGGATGGATGGTAGAGAAAATCTCCCGACTGTAATGTTTTAATGAAGCACTGGTTTTCTTCGCTATGTATCTGTATATGAAATTTCCTTGTTCAATGTAAGGAAACTCTCTTTTTCATCTTTTTTTGTTCTCATATTGAAAGAGTTCATGACTGAATGATTCACATGAATCGTCGTGATTGTGTTATGACAAAGGATTTATTATAACGTTGTTATGTTCTTTTAGTGTTTTTTCTTTTGAATATAAGATGTTCTTGTGTTCAAAGTTTTCTTCTACAGGTTGTTGGAAGCCCGATGCCTACAGTAGCCCTTCACATTTCCTCACAGAATTCTTCCTCCTACTCACCCTTATTACAACTTACTGCCTGAAATTGAATCAAGACCTCATCTGCTTGTGCATGCATGGCCTAGTTTATGAGTTAGAACGATATTGTTCCAAGTTTACTTCCATCCATCACCCTTTATCAACAAATCATGACATTTAAATTGATGGGCCTCGGGCTTACTCCTGCCGCAATCTAGGGGTGACTTCTGACGCCAACAATACTAAACCCCAACAACACTCTAACCTACAGTCTCTCATTCCCCATCAGCCTACACAACACAAGGTAGTGTTCCCCCTTATTTGCACTAGGGTCCCTCAAGATGCACCACTACCCTTCCAAAGCTCCAACATAGGACAACCAAGAAGTCTCAGAGATTTGTGGCTCCAAGAGTTTCAGCTTCCCTCAGAGGTCTCCAAGTACCCTCTAGGCCTCACACCGGGGAACCTATCTCCACACTTCTCCCTCCATGGATCTAACCTTTTCTTAGTCAACCAAAGGAGAAGTGTACACACTCAGGTCCACCCTAGATCCATGGGTAAATTCTGTAGTTTGGGTCACCATGTTCCCTAGAGACACTCTTGTAGTCAATCTAGTAAGAATGAAATGAATAGAATGGAGAATTAAACCCAATTCCCCCTTTAAATATGCATATGTCCCTTTTTATATTATATTATTATATAATATAATAATATAAAGGAATGGGGAATTATTATACTATATTTTCTTAGCCTCCTTAGCATAAGCTCCCTTTTCCTATCCCATAGCTCCCCTTTCCCACTCATGGAGTCTTATCCCCCCGTACTCTTTTTGTCCCTTGGTCTGCAACCACGGTGTTATTTTATTAATTAGTGCATATGTACACTTTATAATACAATCTCTATAGATTTTAATCATCTTTATAGGAACTCTGACCCAAACAAACTGGCTCACTAGATTAAGTATCACATATACAATATATTTACAATCTGGGGATCTAGTTGGGGTATTACATTCCCCTCCCCCTTATTTATGCATTGTCCTCAATGCATCTATAGACACCTGTACAATAAGAGTTCTTCAAATTCTACAAAAATTGCTTCGATCTTCCTATCCAATATGCACACCCGCTAGACCTGGAAGTTTTCTTCGTGCACCATCATCTTGATAGTCAAAACCAGTATAGTCATCATCTTACGTATAAGTAAAACATAAGAATTAACGAATTAACACATGCAATAAATAGATTCATACACATTCTAATAAGTATTCAACTAATAACATAAATTTGAAGATATCCCTTTTTAATTGGCAGGTGAATCCTTTGAGTTCCACTAGCTTCATGGTACAACGAGCATTATTTCAATGGCTGGCACCATAAAGAACAATTCTGGAACTGATAATCAAATCATAATTTTGAGAGTAAGTATATAATTATCCACTAGAATTTTAATCCATGAACCAAAGGAATTCCACCATGAAGGGTGAACCAAACCATAACAATCAACCAAGGAGAAAAACAAATGAGAATCCTCCATCAAAACAATATTCTCATGATTTCTTATTTTCGTAACAAGAGTTCATGCTTTCCCATTGTCCTTCATCAACACCCAACAAGAGTGGGGTCTCACCTCTATAAATTTCCAATGAAGTTCAATCATAACCAATTCTCTCAAAAAGGATGAAGTAAAAATGTTATTCCACACAAAGATCAAATCATGGGTGTATTGCATGATTCCCCTAGACATGCAACAATGCAACCAATCTGATCCTGAAAGAAAATAGCTACATGTGATCATGGATATCTTCTTACAACCTGTTGTAACCTAGGTCTGCATCCCCTACCTCTCCTCTCTTTTTCCCTATGCCTTCATCAAATTTTCCTCTTCTGGTCGGTTAAGTCATTTTCTTGTTACTGAGTTACTTAGTTCTTATTCATTTCTTTCTGGTTTGAGTCTTTGCGCATTTCTGTTCTGTTTTCTTGAAAGGATGGAATATATGTTGGATTTGGTTCGAATTACTTTTCATCATATTTTCCATTGATCCAGCTTACCACAGGTCAACCAAGCCTTTTTATATACAAAGGGAATGCCCGTGGACAAACACAACCATTCAGAATGGTCATTTTCGGGCCAAGATTGCGAAAATGAACAGTGAAATTTTCAACAGTAAATGTCCACTAAGCAAATCATATCAATGGTTGTCGTCCATTTGGGGGTGCAGAATCACACGAATTTTAGCACCAAGAGTCATCAAAAGTCCCAAAGAGCTTAAGTTATGAAGTCTTGAAGTAAATATGGACCATTCATCAATCAAGACATGCGACGACAGATCATTTACTTTGGGGATTTTCCTCCGACTGATTTCCAAGCCTAACATTTGAAACTCCAGAAGCCCGGTCTTCCGAAGAGAATCTAGACCGTTCATCCATCATGACACATGGTGACAAATCATTCACTTCGGAGATTTTCCTCCGGGATATTTTTCATGTTTCACATTCAAAACACCCAAAGCCCGAAAGTCTAAAGTGAATCTGGACCATTGATCCCAAGTCAACGAGAATTGTCGATCCTTGCAGCAGGTAACCCCTCACTTCTCTCGCTCCTCTCACCACCCGAAACTTTTCCTCCATTAACCCCCACGCTGATCTCCATTGGCGGTGGCCTACCTCTTCAGATCAACGATCCTTATCAAAACTTGGACCCCCCCTTGACCATTCTACCTTTAACGAGAGGGGTTTGAGCAAGTAGTTTTCCCACCGAGGGCCCTACCTAATGTGGCAACTCCTCAAGAACTCGGACCCCCCCTCTCTAATCTACTTATCATCTAACCCCCCTCCGAGTTCCTCCTAGGTTTCTTTTCAATACCTCTCCTCTCACCTTTCACCACTTGTTCTCCACTCACTTCCCAACTCATCTACTCCTCCTCTCCCTATGCGCCACATGTATCCTACATTACACGTCGCCAACTCCACACTCTCGAGACCTCCATCGTATTCACACCTCTTCTCACTTTGACATATGTCTTCACACGTCATCTACCCTCGCATCCATTCATCTCATCTCCCGATTGGATGCTTGCCTCCATGTCTCCCCTCATGCCCGATGGGCCGACAACCATTCCAGTGAAGCTATTTCACAGATACAGATGGAAGATGATGGTTCAATATAGAGTGAGTTGGGATTTCGAAATCTCAGACATAGACAGAGAGTTAAGTCTCAGTCACAGGTCGACGCAGATAGTTCCAGAAACACTTCAGCAAACTCTACTCATGTAGCGGGTTATCTCTAGTGGCCTCCAACAACTCATAGACATGTCATCATTCAACATAGAGCTATTCTTTGTCACTCTGAGGCCTATATTCGACCACTCAGTTCCTCCAGCACATGCATCAGTTCTGTCACAGAGACAGTAGTAGTTTTATTTTATTAAGTCCAACATTTTCCTACATTAGATGCAAGAGTGGTCTTCTATGTGTGATAAGAACCACTCTTGTTGATTAAGTTCAGTGTCTTAGTGAAGTCAATTATTTGATTTACGAACAGTTCCCTAAATTTAGGTCTCAGTCCCCTAAGGAGAAGAGCCTCTGCAACTCTTTTAAATAGTTAGTTTTTGGATATTGTATAGGTCATATTTTTTGAGGAAAGAATAGCAATACAACAGACTGGTTGGACCCGTTTTATGCATGGATTAAAGCTCTCTACCTGGTGAACATACTCTTGAAGACAGTGTTTCGTTCAACTCTTCATGTGTTTTCATTCTTATCTTGAATACAGTTTTTTATTTGTGCAACATACATTTCATTTCCTTTCAGCTATTGTATGACTTATTTTTACTGATATGCAACCTGTCAAACAACTAATTCTTTAGTGAATATTTGTTTTCTGCAACCTATGGGAGTTAGTTTGTTTTGATACATGTTTGATGTCTTGAAATGATATTTTAAGTATTGAAATTCTTGCAGTAGATTATTCATTGAGTAGTTTGTTGTTTCTCTCTGTTTTATATTATTTCACTGGTCTGTCATTAGTGTGCCACCAGCCAAGGAGGGCCCTCATCTATATCGTTCTGCCAACCCAAACTTGCCTTTGTCTTGATAGAATAACCCTCTGACCAACCAACAAAAGGTTAAAGAAGCAATCATTCTAAACTAATAGGTGGCCTAGCTTTTCCCTTTAGTAGTCAGGTGCAGACTTTAGGACCAACACAACTAATGATAGATAATTATCAATAAGGTATTTCATGCATTGTTAGATTGGACCCTGTACAATATCAGTCATGAACATTCTCGTGGACACATTTTCTTCCTGCATAAACAACTCTAGCATCTCCCAAATTTTGAAAACCTCCATACACTAGTAGAATCACATGCATTTGTACACAAATCTCATGTAAGATCCATGCAAGTGAACTCCACCCAAGGATCCTAGATACTTGAACCTACAAAACCTCATGCAAGACTGTAAGCTCACTTTTTGCAGAAAAGCAACCTAAACTAAGCAAGCATCTTGAAAGAAACATATAAATATTATGCATATTGCCTTGAGAAACAAATTTCCATGTATGCAACTAAAACAAGGGGATGCACAAGAATTGTTACATAGCAAAAGGAATATGACCTCATTTGGGTTTAACAAAACCTCAATATGATGCAAAACATAGTGCATAATGCACATATTAACTAACACATTCTCACTGCCATATGACCCCCTAAACAAAAATGGAAAGATTTTTATTTTGAGATAACACATTCGTGAACCTACATACCACCCAAAGGACAATGGCCATTCACTTCTAATAGCCATAACCAAGTTGATACGAATGCACCCTTCCATTTTGCATGGATTGGTTAGCATTGAAAGATGTTGCTTCATGTTCTCTTTCTCTGTTTCACTGTTTAATGTCAACATCAAATACATAAAGGATTTTCTTCAATATTTTCTTATATACTTCTTCAAGGTTATCTTCAATGATTAGTACCTTTGGCTTGTGTCTTATTACTTGAGATTTGGCTAATTTGTTTAATGCTTACCAATATAGTCCAAGCCAATAAATAACTTACTTTGTGAAAATCAAATGGATTCTAAGATGTTGCTTCTTCCTGGTATTTAACTAAATATATGACTAAATCAAAGGGAAATGTGAATGAGAATGTACTCCCCTTACCAAGTTCAAATTGCACTCCAATATTACCCCTTTCTAATTCAACAATCCTCCTAGAAAATCACAGCCCAAGGCCTATTCCACCTCCACCTTGTAGTGATCCAACCTTAATTTGAGTATAAGGTTCAAACAATATTTCTTGATCTTCTTTGCCAATACCTATTCCAATATCCTCTTATCCTGCTATTTAAAGCATTGCCACTTTGGCTTGCATATTTTGTTACTTTGACCTCAATATATGGATGGTCCTCTAACATAATTGAATAAAACCTTATAATAAACCATGAGATATTTGGGTCTTTGGGTCATTGAGACAAACATTTTTACAATAAATTCTCTCACAATGACATGAAGACAAACAACAAAGTGAGACTAGTTAACAAATGCCAATTTTCCCCCAGATAAGAGTTAAATATAAACATTCTATAATTTAGACCAATCATGGAGGGGGGAAAGCACTCATCACAGGACTGCTAAAGGTGTAGAAAATGGAAGTCATTGTTGGCTTGGGCCACCAAGTTTTCCAGTTACCAAACCAGGTAATGGCCCATCCCATGAGAAATCAACATACCAAAATATTTCAAATGATGACCTTACGTATGAAATAAGTTTCCCCATTATTGAAAGGATAACATCATAAACACTTGTACAAGTGTTGTAACGTTCCCATCCACCCAGGCTGGGACACACCACACAAAAATCCCCCAGTTACAACTCTAATACCACAGTGTAACGTTCCCATCCACCCAATTTGGGCCACACCACACAAAAATCTCCCAATTACATCTTTCATACCACGTTGTAGCATCCCCAGCTTCCTACTTGGCAAGGCCACTCCAAAAATTATGAATTATGATACCCTTAAATTAAATCATACATTCTACATATGAACAGAGTTAAGAGAAATAATATCAACATACAACAACAATAATTCATACATATAAATAATAGATATTCCATGACAGAAACTCATAATTACACACACAATAATTAAAATAAGCACATGATAGACACTTATCTCATGAAATAAACACCAATTGCATGAAAATCTTTCGCGTTCCTCCCAACCATAGACCACACTGCTTGTAATCTCATAAGTGGGTCACCCCCGAGCTAGGGCTAAACTCTACCAGGGAAAAGGGAATCCTAAGACATTCTAAGGTCTAATAATCAACAAAAATGATTAGTCCAAGGTGCCCAATAAGATAAAATTCCTAGAATATTATCTGGAATTAACCCTAGTGTAATTGTACCATTACACTGGGGATTAACCTGGGGTATTACATTCCCCTAAGATAAGTTATGTAGGTATAAATTTTATGTATTTATATTGCATAATTGTACATATTACTAACCCCAAGGATATTTGGTATGGGTGTATAAATAATGGTATAAATCCCTGGATCCAATGGATATAACGTAATTCTTGTGAATGGTATAATTATTTAAGCAATCCACTCCTACTAATAAAAGTGTTTAGTGGAATCGAGATGCAAAAGCATATCATTGAGTGGATGAAATAGTGAAATTCCATTCACCATAAAGGGTGTCAATGTAAAAATAAAGTAGTACATTGTAGGAAAGACTTTTCTAAAAGTATTGAAATGTTAAGATGACAAGCTTCTAATAAAGGAAGATAGAGTATATTCATAGAAATAACATGTAACATATCAAAGGATTGGTCCTACAGTTTTGGAGATACCACCTCCATAATTGTTTTCAGAGTAGAGCAATGAAAGCATGGTTGGATAGTAGAACTTTAGGGGTGAAGTAATGTAGGTGTGTGCATACTAAAGAAGTGCCAATAGATGCATAATCGATGCATTATGTGCAGATTGGTTCTGGAGGTATATAGGTATACTTCTGGGAAAGGAACCACTAGGTGGATCACAACTTATTTTGAGTCTCTTGTAGCACTCTGAGAGATATAGAAACAATGAATAAGAAATGGTTGATACAATGAGAAAATATTGGGTGCACTCCCAAGGTATTGAGTACATACCCAAAGTAGTTGGGATAGAAATTCAAAATAATTCAAGCATGAAGATGATTTTCTGAGGGGAAATCAATAAAGAACCATAAGAAACAAAATAGTTCGATGTGACTTGGTATGAAGAAGAGAGGGTACCTAAAAAGAAATCATCTCAAATGGAAAAGAGTTGTTGGTGATCATCCCAAAGGTTTGAAGTATCACTAGAATGTGTGATATAAAATAAAAGAAGTGCCAACTACTTCAAGATAATCTCTATGAAACTAGAAAGAAGACGTTGTGTAGCATCACAATATGGTGGAAATTGACTAAGGAAGTCAAGTTGAAAACCAAATGGGTCAGGAAAGGAGAAAATAATGGTTCAAGCAACTATAAGGGTTGATGTGTTCAGTCGAGAAAAGTGATGAATCAGTTTGGCCCAAAAAGTAAATGGAATTTGAAGTTCTAAAGTCAATAAGAGAGCATGGGTGGAAATGTAATTTGGTCATGTATGTTCTTGGTCAGAAGGATCCAAAAAAAAATAAGGAATGTTGAAAGTTAATATCAACATAGTATGTGGTTGGAAAATCAAAGGCAATCAAGAGTGGAATGGCTAGAAAAGTGCTCAGTGAGAAAATAATAATGTGTAGTGATTGTAGTGAGACTTAAGGACAATTAATAACAACAAAAAAGGTTGTACATGAGAAAATAGGTTGCTACAATTGTATAGAAGAAAATATAATATGACCTGTCGGAAAACCATACTTAGCACATGAACTAGAATGAATATGAATTTATGAGCATGCTAATGATGCATTATTAGCACATATAGATATGCATTAATAAATGTATATTTTTTAATATATATATATATATATATATATATATATATATATATATATATATATATATATATATATATANATGAAAGTTGCTAATGACATGATTTTTTGTGCCAAGAAAGAAATAATTATTGCATGGTTGCAAGTGTTGTTGATGATGTTGTTGCATATGGAAGACATCCATATGAAGGAAGCTCCTACTAATACCAGCTATCCAGGTAATTAAATGTATTTAAGGGAAGCTATGCATGTATACATTTTATGTATTTATATTGCATAATTGTTGAAGGGGAATTTAGGTAAGAATTCCCCCAGCTAGAGTTTATTATATAAATTACATTATTGCATAATTTGAAAGCATTAATGGAAATAAGATACCACTAGGTGTGGGGATAGAGGCATGTAATAATTATAAAAGTTGCATGAATTTTGAATGCATACATGTGATGTAATAACATATTATGGATTTGTTGGTTATGAGCTAATAACCAAAGCAAGAAAAGGGTATGAACCTATTATAGGAATGAATACCAGTAACACTAGTCATGTATGAGGCCATGGCATGGCTGGATATGGAAAGGTTTTAGTGTCACAAAAGTATCCAAGGAAAACTTCCTACTTTAGCTAAGGTTTGGACTACAACCCTTTTTCTAACACTAAAGATCACCATATAATTTTATTCTTGGTGTAGTGTTCAGGTTGAAAAGGAAGGCATCCAAATAGTTGAGTAAGTAATAGGAAGTGTATGGATGATGTGTTGGTGCATTGGTCAGACCTTCCAATTCACCATAGTGGGATACATGAATTAGATAAATGAAATCATGAAATCAATACAAAGGTGCATTGAATAGATATGGATGGAGAATTGCAATCATGCATAGTGTGTAAGTGGTAGAGCTGCACTCATACATGATTGAGTTGTTTATGCTCAAATGCAATTATTGAATGCATTTTTGTGAATGCATACATATATGATATTTAAAGGAAAGGATTATACTAACAACTGAGATGTTACAACTATTACTAACTCATGGAGTATAGAACGTTTCAGGGCTTGTTAGCCATTGCAACAAGAAAGTTGCAAGTCAAGTAGTCACATGAGTAGTGACTAAAAGAAAATTATGTTTAGAAAATAGAGTAATAAAAATAATGATGTTGGAGGAATGAAAGACCTAATGGTTAGACATTCCTATGTAGAGAATAATAATTTTATTCTACTTAATAAATGGTTTGATATCTATGATTGAATTGTTAAGTGTAGACAATTCTAATATCACTATGTAAGCTTATGTACATATTTCAATAAAAGTATATTATGTAAGAAGCATTAATAATCTGTTGGTTGAATGCAAGATGAAAACATTGCAAAAAAAATAAGTGGTCTCAAGTATGAAGTTGTAGAAAGCCATAATAAAGATCGTTGCTTTATATTGCAACAAAAAAACAAAATTATGAGATAGAATTTCATATTTTGGGAAAAAGTTGAATTTTCCTTATGAAATATATTTTAATTTCTACATGAAAGTGATAAGATGTTATCTCATGATGGTTGTATGTGTGTGACACATATGAAATGATAATTATTGAAGTTGGGCTGCTTAGGAAGAATGATTATTGTTGGAACATTCAAGCCTTAAATTGTAGATCCTTAGTGGGGATCTAGTAATGAGTTGGTGCTCTCCTTGTGTGTGAAATCCTTGGCAAGATAGATCCTTGAAGGAATGTGTAGTAGTAAAATGATGTCTGAGCCTGTAAGGGTGAGTGAAACAAGGAGGAGGTAGCTCAAGAATGTCATAGAGAGCATAATTATTTCTTGAAAAAACTCTATAGAATAGAGCAAGAGAATTCTAGTTGAATTATGAAAAGATGAATCATGTCCTTGGAAAAAGAGCACCAGAAAGACAACAACCTTCCAATAGGAAAGGCATGGAGTTTTTTGAAGAATTTTTGAATGTATATGTCTATAATGCACTGAGGACAATGCATAAATAAAGGGGAGGGGAATGTAATACCCCAGGTTAATCTCCAGTGTAATTGTACATATGTTTTATAGGCTGGTGAGTCAGGACATTATAGACCAGAGTGCTTGTGTGATTATTAGGATGGAAAGCCTAGATTGCTAAGAGGCCAGTATTCCTATTATTGTAATATGTAAACACTCATACTGTTAATAAAATACATCACTGTTGCAAAATAACTGAACAAAAGAGATGGGGGGATAAACTCCATTAGAAAGAGAAAGGGGAGTAAGAGTCTAGGAAAGGGCTAATCTAAAGGGGCATAATCCCAATGGAATATTATATTAAAATTTCTTAAAGCTAAAGTTATGGATATGAATATATCCTAAATTTCTAAAGTGGGGACAAGTGGGTTCATTGAGTGCCATGTGTCATAAATGACAGATGCATATGTAATTTGGGGGATATAGCGTAATTTCCCATCTATTGGGGAGATGGATTCACTCATTCATTCATGATGTTGACCATTCACTCATCCATGCTACCGAACGATACATGTTCTTGTACCTAGGAAGATTGGAGATGAAGAAGCAGGTTGTCAAGCTCTTATGTTGAAGAGGTGGGTTGTAAGGCATGTGAGTAGTTTTCTCTAGGTGAGAAATTGGTGGGAATTGTTCCTTGGTACGCTGGGAAATAGCTACAGGGATCTAAGACTTCTTATCCAGCCTGTTGTTAAATCCCTACAAGGGAAGTGGGGTAGATGATGGACTGTTGAGCAGAGAAGGGGCACACTCCCTGGGGTGGGATAGGCATGTGGGGAATGAGAGACTGTAGACTAGTTGTAGTAGTTGGGCACCTTAGACTGAGCATTTTTGTTGATTATCATACCTTAGACTGACTTAGGATTACCTTTTCCCTAGTAGAGTTTAGCCCTGGCTTGGGGGTGACCCACTGCCGAGATTATGAGTAGTGTGGTCTATAGCTAGGAAGAATGTGGAATTTCAACATGTAGTTGGTACTTATTTCATGAGATAAGTGTCTATCATGTGCTTATTTCAATTATTGTGTGTGTGTGTGTGTAATTATGAGTTTTTTGTCATGGAATCTCTATTATTTATATGTATGAATTATTGTCGTTGTAGAATGTAACACCCCAGGTTAATCCCTAGTGTAATTGTACACATGTTTTATAGGATGGTGATCCAGAACATTATAGGCCAAAGTGTCTATGTGATTATTAGGCTGGAGAGCCTGGATTTCTAAAAGGCCAGCGTGCCTATTATTGTAATATTTAAAAAATCATACTATTAAAAAAATACATCATTGTTGCAGAACGACCCAACAAAAGAGATGGGGGGATAAACTCCTCTACAAAAGGAAAGAGGAGTAAGAGTCTAGGAAAAGGATAAGATAAAGGTGCCTAATCCCAATGGAATATTATATTAATATTCCTTAAAGCTAAAGTTATGGATATGAATATATCCTAAGTTTCTAAAGTGGGGACAAGGGGGTTCTTTGAGTGCCATGTGTCATAAAGGACACATACATATGTAATTTGGGGGGTATAGTGTAATTTCTTATCTTTTTGGAAGGGGGATTCATTCATTCATTCATGATATTGACCATTCACTCATCCATGCTACTAACTAGTACCTGTTCTTGTACCTAGGAAGACTGGAGATGAAGAAGCGGGTTGCCAGGCCCGTGAGTAGCTTTATCTGGGTGAAAAAATACTGGGAATTGTTCCTTGGTGTGTTGGGTAATAGCTACAGGGATCTGAGACTTCCTGTCTGGCCTGTTGTTGAAGCCCTAGAAGGAAAGTGGGGTAGCCAAGGGATTGTTGAGCAAAGAAGGGGCACATTTTCTAGGGTGGGACAAACATGTGGGGAATGAGAGATTGTGGGCTAGTTGCAACAGTTGGGCACTTTGGACTAAGAATTTTTGTTGATTATCAGACTTTAGACTAGATTATGATTCTCTTTTCCTTGGTAGAGTTTATCCCCAACTCGAGGGTGACCCACCGTTGAGATTACGAGAACTATGTTCTATGGATAGGAGGAACATGGAAAGTATGCATGTAGTTGGTGTTTATTTCATGAGATAAGTGTCTATCATGTGCTTATTTCAATTATTGTGCCTATGTAATTATGATTTTTTTGTCATGGAATCTCTATTATTTATATGTGTGAATTATTGTTGTTGTATGTTGTTATTATTTTTCTTAACTATGTTCATATGCAAAATATATGTTTTAATTTAAGGGTATCATAATTCATAATTTTTGGAGTGGCCTTTCCCAACAGGAAGCCGAGGATGCTACAATGTAGTATCAAAGCTATAATTGGGAGATTTTTGTGTGGCGTGTCCCAGCCTGGGTGGATGGGAACGTTACAAAGTGGTATCAAAGCCTAATTTTAAACACTGAGAATGGATAGGCCAAGTTAGCAGAATGTTGAAACAAAAATTCGTAGAGAATTAATTTCTGGAGTATGTCTGCAACTTGTTTGATTAAATTATTGCAGTAAAATTGAGAGAAATCCCATGGGTAATGTGAAGAATTGAGCCTAGAAATTAAAAATAAGCAATTTCAATCTCTAATGGGGAAAATTTGGGCCTGTAGATGACCAAAGTTTTGAGTTTATAGAGTAGCCATTGCGCCCTGGACAAAGTTGGGAGAAATTTGGCAAAAGACCCAATTTCTGTAACAAGATTATGGAGAAATTCGACAGGCAAAGGTCAAAATTCTTATGCAAAGATCGAAATAGATTTACAAGATAAAAAATGGTCATGTGAAGTTTAACTACATATCTATAATGGTGGTCAAAGAAAGAACTGAAAATTACGTATTTGGTATTTTGGAAAAAAAAAATGCGAAATTCAACAAATTTGGAAGACAAATTTGGGTATTTTTTTGTACGATGACGTCAGCATGACGTGGAGGCCATGTGTCAGCTAGTGTGGTAAAAGAAAGACGTGTACTGCCACGGTGGCAAGTACATTTTGGATGGAATGACATTTGGTAGGTGATGTGGAGCCATGTGGCAAGCCAACTGCCAGTCTGTCACACACCCACTGTGGCATAATAATTTTTTTTGCCTTTTTCTCGAGGGACAAAATCCTCAAAGTCCTACGGGGGCCTAGCGCAGGACAACTCTCCCCTTTTCCACCTCCATGTGATCATCGATTATGACCATCATCCAAACAATTAGGCGCCTTTTCGCCTTTCGCGACTCAACGATATAAGCGAGTCGAGTCTTTCGACTCTACAACCCCGAAATGCCGAAAAGGTTTCGATCAACAATTAGCCCCCTGGGCTATGCCTTGGCCCATATGACCACTTCTCATAAGACCGCAGTCTTATTCCCTTCAGGACTTATCAATACGAGAGCCCGACCTCTTGTCAACGGAACTCCTAAACTCCTGATTTCCGATTTCCCGATATGGCTTTTGTCACATTAGCCCTCCTGGCTATGCCCTGATCCAGGTGACCACTCCTCATAAGACCTTCGTCCTATTTCTTTTCGGATTTATCAATACGAGAGCCCGACTTCTTGTCAACGGGACTCCCGAAATCCCAAGGTGGGTGATCTCGCGACATGTAGCCTCCCTAAATCGGACGGTCCATATCTATTTTGGGACTTCCACCATGGAGTATCTCGATCTCTTGTCAACAAGACCTCCGAAATCTCGAAGTTTGAAATCTTGAGGTGGGTTATCTCGCGACACATGGCCTCCTTTAATCGGACGGTCTAGATATATTTAGTGACTTTCATTGTGAAGTTTCTCGACCTCTCGTCATTAGGACTTCCGAAATCCCGAAGTCCGAAATCCCGAGATGGGTGATATCACGACACGTGGCCTCCCTTAATCGGATGATCCAGATCTATTCCGGGACTTTCATTGTGAATTTTCCCAACCTCTCATCATCAGGATTTCCGAAATCCCGATTCCAACTCCTCTTTCGGGACTTTTGCCTCTGTTCATGAAGGCTTAACCCTCATGCATCTCCTGACAGATCCAATGACTATTGGGTTTTCTGACTAAGATCTGACGGTTCAGATATGTCTTGTGCTGTGCACTCTCCTACTACTCCCTGGACGTGGAAAACCAACGGTCCAGATCTCCCACGGACCTTGGGGATCTACGGTTCCGATTTCTTCGCTACTCACGAAAATAAAAGAAAAGAGTTAAGGCATTTAACGCCCTCATTTCTTCCTCAAATCTAAAGGTCATGACTGACCGCAGGTCTTTCGACGGGATCTCGTCCATAAATCGATACTTATCCCTATGCTTCCATTTAGGGACTTCGCGGATCGGAGTTTCGGGAATTGTGAGTGTGAGAGGACTCACGCTTAGGTACCCCGGGTGCTGAAATGCCAAAATGTCAGGATTTTAAGAGGCCCCTTTCTTCCTCGTACAGGATTAATAAGACTTTCCCCTTCAAATCCTTTTTCAGGTTCTTGGTAAGCTTTCCCAGAAGGGTGTCTCTATGGGGAAATCTATCCAGGGTATTACCTGAGGCAGATCAGGGCATAGATTTTTTGAAATCAGACTTGAAGTCCCAATTTTGTTCCATATACGTATATATAAATCTATCTATAAAAATAATCCATACGTGGTCCTTCCAGTAAAAGCATGCAACCACTATTTTTTATCAAAACACCACACAAACAGTCTTATACTCAAACCATTCATAAATTGCACAGACTATGAGCATACATATCAGCATATAAACTTCAAGATAGAAGATGTAAAGCACTTATTAGAAATAACACCAGGTGTGATTGCAACTACTGAGAGGGGTGCTCGTTTACACCCAACCATAAGCTCAGTGACTCCCAATGGATTTACCACTATACACCCCCAATATGAGACCATGATGTTGCGAGACTGCGTCTCTGTTTTCCAGTGACCGAGAACGAAGGTTACTCTCCTTCTTCTCTGTTATCACTCACTCTGTATTTTTCCAGAGTTCTTCTCTTTCCCTCGCATCTGCTCCCTGATCGCACACTCTTCCTACCTTTTCTCCTTTCGGCAAGGTTGCATGTGGCACAATCTTCCTCGCGGTGGTTAGGTCTGAGCACTCTACGGATGGGCGGTTCACCCCCATCCCTCATTACTCATGAGGAGCCCTTTACCTACCAACCTGGCGAGTAATTTAATTTAGGGCTAGCGAGCCGCTCTTGGTTCTCTAGGCCAGTGAAGTCCAAATACGGTATTGGTTTCAGTGGAAGTTAATGCCACCATTCTAGGTCCCTTCCACCACCTTTCTCCAGCCATCGTGGTCTCTTTTTCAGCACATCCCCTCTCAGCAATCCTGCAATATATATATTCATAATATTATTCACATTCATCGACCTGTTTCACAAGGTCCATTCACATCACACATTCACATTTATGAGTTTGCCACAATACTTGGCCAGTATAGTTATTTTTACAGACTGGGGGAAACAGGGTGTTACAATTCACTCCCCCTTAAAGGAACATCATCCTCGATGTTCTATCTATCAACTTGACATGCATGTACATATGTAAACAAAATTGGATATGCCCGATTCATGGCATCCTCCATTTCCCATGTAGCCTCATCTGGGCCAAAATGTTTCCACTGCACCTTGACCTGTGCAATGGTGCAATTCCGGAGCGGGGTTTCCTTTCTGTCCAGTATGCATTGAGGTTTTGGTAGAAATTCTCCCTCCGATTCCACCTGAATCACAGACCAATCAATTATATGGTTAGCATCATGTACATATTTCTTCAATAATGAGACATGGAAAACATTATGTTCTTTGACTGTGGGAGGAAGTGCTAGCCTATAGGCTACAAGTACCACTCTATCTAGAACCTCAAAGGGCCCACAATACTGAGGTGCTAACTTGGCACAGGCTCCCATTTTCAGAGAACTCTTCCTGGGCCTAACTCTGAGATATACATGATCTCCCGGTTTGAATTCTCTTGGAGTTCTCTTTTGGTCGGCATAAATTTTCTGTCGATTCTGAGTGACCTTCAGGTTTTGTTTTATCTAAGTCACTTGTTGTTCCATTTCTTTCAACATGTCAGGTCCAAAAGAAATCTTGTTTACAGGGTTACTCCAGCTTACTGGAGTGTTACACGGTCTACCATAGAGGACTTCGAAGGGGCTCATATTTAAGGATGTTTGGTAGTCGTTGTTGTAGGCGAATTCTACCAGTGGCAGGTAGTCTTCCCACTTCTTGGGTTGATGCATTACATGCATTCTTAGCATGTCTTCAAGTATTTGGTTCACTCTTTCTGTCTGTGCATTGATTTGAGGGTGATAGGCAATGCTAAACAACAATTTGGTCTCTAAACCAGCCATTAGTGACTTCCAAAAGTTGGAAGTAAATTTCGTGTCTCTGTCAGACATGATCTCCTTCGACATACCATGCAATCTGAATATCTCCTTCATGAATACCTGGGTGATGTCTATTGTCTTGCAAGTTGACTTGACGGGGATAAAGTGAGCGAATTTTCTCAATTTATCCACCACTACCATGCTGGCATCATTCTGTTTGGTCGATGTTGGTAATCTAGTGATGAAATCCATGGAGATGGTTTCCCATTTCCATTCTGGGATTGGTAAAGGTTGCAATAATCCTGTTGGGTGTCGGTGTTCTGCTTTAACTTGTTGGCACTCTATGCATTTGGCCAAGTACTCAGCTATGTCTTTCTTCATTCCAGGCCAATAGAATTGTTTCTTGGTGGTCGTGATCATCTTCTGGTATCCTGGATGACCAGAATAGGGTCTTTTATGTAGTTCATCCAGTATGAACCTCTTCAAGTCGTCACAATCTGGAATATAAAATCTTCTTCTGTAAGTGAGCAAACCTCCTTCGGTCATCTGGTAGCCTTCATATTTTACTCCAGTGGGTTCTTGTTGTAGGTACATGGTCACGGTTTGGACGAAGGGATCTGTTTCTTGTGCATTTCTGATTCTTTCTTTGACATCCATCTCACAGGTGCTCACCGCTGCCAGGTGAATTGTCTTCATAATTCTGCTAAGGGCATCGACCACCCTATTTTCCTTTCCTTTAATGTGTTTGATCTCGAAATGAAACTTGCTAAGGAGGGCCATCCACCTAGCTTGTCTAGCATTGAGCTTTGGTTGATCAAATAGGTATCACAATCCACAATGATCTGTCATAAGTACAAATTTTCTTCTCAGGAGGTAATGCCTCCACATTTTCAAGGCATGCACTATGGCAGCCAGCTCTAGATCATGGGTCACATAGTTGACTTCATGCTCGTTCAATTTTTGGGATTCATAACAAATCACACTTCCTCCATGGATAATGACTCCTCCGAGCCCTTCCTTACAGGCATCTGTGCACACGAGAAAGTCAGCTTCTAGATTGGTGATCTTCAGCAGGGGTGCATGGGTCAGTAGATGTTTCAGGGTTTGAAATCTTTCTTCACATTTTTGTGTCCACAGGAATTTTGTCCCCTTCTTTTGGAGGGCAGTGATTGGACAACCAATCTTGGAGAATCCTTTTATAAATCTCCTATAGTATCCTACTAATCCCATAAAGGACCTGATATCCAAAACATCCTTTGGGGTAGGCCATTCCATGATATACCTGATTTTTTCAGAGTCTACTGCTACTCCTTCTTCGGATAGAACATGGCCTAAGAAATGTATTTTCTTATGGAAGAATTAACATTTACTGAATTTGTCATAGAGATGATGTTCTCTTAGCACTTGCAGCACAAGTCTAAGATGCTCTTCATGCTCTTTTTTTGTTCTTGGAGTGAATTAATATATCATCAATAAAAACAAGCACAAATTTTTCTAGGAACTTGTTGAGTACATTGTTCATCAAGCACATGAAAGTGGCAGGGTCATTGGTCAACCCAAATGGCACTACCATGAACACATAGTGACCATACCATGTTCGGAAGGCAGTTTTATGGATGTCTTCACCCTTGATTCGGACTTGATGGTATCCCGACCTCAAATCAATCTTTGAGAAAATAGACACACCCCCCAATTGATCGAACAAGTCATCGATCCTGGGAAAGGGGTACTTGTTATTTATAGTTACCTTATTGAGTTGCCTATAATCTATACACATTATAACGGCACCGTCCTTCTTTTTCACAAACAGGACTGGTGCTCCCCATGGAGACACGTTGGGCCAAATATAGCCTTTATCCATCATTTCTTTTAATTGCAACTTGATTTCAACTAACTCGAGTGTGCTCATCCAGTAGGGTGTCCTAGACACCGGCACCGCTCCTGGTGCAAGTTCTATTGAGAAGTCAATGTCCCTTCTCGAAGGTAAACCCGATACCTCTTCCGAAAACACATCTCTATATTCTCTCAAGATAGGGTGATTGTCAAGGCTTGGTTTGTCACCTTCGATTATTTTCAACACTTGTATTGCATATAGGGGATATCCCTTTCGGCAATACTTTCTCATTTGTAGAGCTGATATTTGTCTCACCAAGACAGGTTTTCGGATCCCTTGAAGGGTTATCTTCTTCCCTTCTTTACTTACACATTCTAAGGTTTTATGGTAATAGTCCAATCTAGCTTTATGGGTAGCTAGCCAGTCCATACCAATCAACAGATCATACGACCCCAGGGGTAATAAGTTAAGGGTTGTTTGGGTGGGCGATTTACCCAACATCAATTGGCAGGCTGGTATAACCTCTGCTACCCTTCTTTTGGTTTCAGTGGATAACTATACCAACCATGGCTTGGTATGTTTCTGTGGTTGTAGTTTACACTTATCAACAACTTTACGGGCTATATAACTCAAATTTGAACCAGGGTCAATCAAAATAGATACTAGATGGTTGGAAATCATACATTCTATTTCCACTACTGAATCTTGGTGGTCGTCTTGGTTATTATCCAAGGCTGCATAGATTTGTGGCACACTCCTGGCCACATCATTGACGGTGGTAGCTTCCTGGATGTTATAAATCCTCCAACTATTCTGTTGTCGGTGTGGACAGTCTCTCAATAGATGTTCTTCCCCACAACCCCAACGTTTCAAAGGTTCTCTCTTTGGGTTATCAGTCTTCACTGATATGGGTCTAGAAGTTTTATTTCCTCTTAAGGATGGAAAATTATGCTGGTGCATACTCCGGGCTGGGAAGCTCATTCTTGGGTTCTTCTTATAGTTCTTAAATCCCGGGGATTTAATCCCCTTTTTCTGAAATCTTGAACTATTCTTCTATTTTCATCCTTCGCGAGGTTCTGCTTGATGCCCAAAATGTTCATGACAATAGGTTTCCTTTCAAATAATGCCTTCTAGAGTCTTTGGCTCATCAAATTCAATTTTATTCCGATAGTCCTTAGGTAGTCCATTGATGAAGCATTGCACCTTTGCCTTTTCCGCCTTGATATAGGGTACATACCTCAACAAATCGAGGAATTTGTTGACATATTCTTCTATAGTGAGTTGTCCCAGTTTCAGTTCATAAAACTCTTTAGTCTTTTCGTCAAAATATTTTTCCGACAAATACTTCTTCCGGAAGTATTTCTCAAACCGTTCCCATGACAGGTGCTCTTCGTGAACGCCTTTCACATTCTTAAGGTCTTCCCACAAAATGGAATCCTTTTCGTTCAAGTTGAAGGTGGCCACTCAAGCCTTCATATTTTCTGAAAAGTCATGGACTCTAAAATACTTCTTTAGTCCAAGCAGCCAGGCCTCTGCTTCCTCTCCCTTCTTTATTTCACCGTCGAAGAAAGGTGTTTTGGATTTTTTGAATTCTTCGAATTTACGACCTTTGGAAGACTTTTGCTTCTTCTGTTTCCTTTGGGAATAGGAACTGATTCTGCTGCTAGAAGATCCCTCTGAATTGCCAGCTTCCTTCTCAGAGGAATCATACAACGCTTATCCTTTACCTCTAGGGTGGACCTTTTTCGAGGTGCTCCTCTCAGTGTGGCCACTGATATGACCATGTTTATGAGTTTCAGGTTCATGCTGCATTTGTCTTTATAGATCGGATAAACTCTGCAGTAAAACTGCGTTAATTTCTGTTTTATTTTCTTGTTCTTTCATTATCCTTTCATTGTCAGCCTTGCAACTTTGTAATTCGACCATGAGACTCCTCACAGTCTTGGCTAGATCTGAAGGGGTTCCTACTGCCCTCCTTTCGTCAAACTCTTCGTCTCTATTGTGGGATCCCTCTCCCACTTCATGGTGAGTCACCATTTTATACGTCTGTACTTTCCCACGGTCGATCGTTCGCTTAGGTGCAAAAGACAAACGCTGGTTGTTAGTCGATATTTATGTTTATTTATAACTAGTACATAATTCATATTTTCACATGTACACACACACAATATGGGTTTTTCATCCTTAACTTCGTCTTTTGATTAGGAAGGTTAAGACAGGTGGTTATTCCTTTTAGGAGTGTTCTGAACGGAGCTTCTGCGCAACTCATTATGAGCCCAAGCAGGCCAAGTGTTCTAACCATGCTCTGATACCAATTTGTCACACACCCACTGCGGCATAATAATTTTTGTTTCCTTTTTCTCGAGGGACAGAATCCCCGAAGTCCTACAGGGGCCTAGTGCAGGCTAGCTCTCCCCTTTTCCACCTCCATGTGATCGTCGGTTATGACCACTGGCCAAACAATTAGGTGCCTTTTCGCCTTTCGTGACTCAGCGATATAAGCGAGTCGATTCTTTCGACTCTACAACCCTAAAATGCTGAAATGCCAAAAAGGTTTCAATCAACAATTAGCCCCCTGGGCTATGCCTTGGCCCGTATGACCACTTCTCATAAGACCACAGTCTTATTCCCTTTGGGACTTATCAATACGAGAGCCCGACCTCTTGTCAACGGGACTCTTGAACTCCCGATTTCCGATTTCCCGATATGGCTTTTGTCACATTAGCCCTCCTGGCTATGCCCTGATCCAGGTGACCACTCCTCATAATACCTCTGTCCTATTTCTTTCGGGATTTATCAATATGAGAGCCCGACCTCTTGTCAACGGGACTCCCGAAATCCCAAGGTGGGTGATCTCGCGACACGTAGCCTCCCTAAATCAGACGGTCCAGATCTATTTTGGGACTTCCACCATGGAGTGTCTCGATCTCTTGTCAACGAGACCTCTAAAATCTCGAAGTCTGAAATCTCGAGGTGGGTGATCTCGCAACACGTGGCCTCCCTTAATCGGATGGTCCATATCTATTTCGGGACTTTCATTGTGAAGTTTCCCAACCTCTCGTCATCAGGACTTCCGAAATCCCGAAGTCCGAAATCCCGAGATGGGTGATCTCGCGACACGTGGCCTCCCTTAATCGGATGGTCCAGATCTATTTCGGGACTTTCATTGTGAAGTTTCTTGACCTCTCGTCATCAGGATTTCTGAAATCCCGATTCCAACTCCTCTTTCGGGACTTTCGCCTCTGTTCACAAAGGCTTAACCCTCATGCATCTCCTGACAAATCCAATGGTTGTCGAGTTTTCTGACTAAGATCTGACGGTTCAAATCTATCCCTCATTGTGCACTCTCCTGCTGCTCCCTGGACATGGAAAACCAACGGTCCAGATCTCCCACGGACCTTGGGGATCTATGGTCCTGATTTCTTCGCTACTCATGAAGATAAAAGAAAAGGGTTAAGGCATTTAATGCCCTCATTTCTTCCTCAAATATAACGGTCGTGACTGACCGTAGGTATTCCAATGGGATCTCGTCCGTCAATTGATACTTATCCCTACACTGCCATTTCGGGACTTTGCAGATCAGGGTTTCGGGAATTGCGAGTGTCAGAGGACTCGCGCTTAGGTACCCTAAGTGTCGAAATGCCAAAATGTCGGGATTTTAAGAGGCCCCTTTCTTCCTCGTACAGGATTATTAAGACTTGCTCCTTCAAATCATTTTTTAGGTTCTTGGTAAGCTTTCCCAGAAGGGTGTCTCTATGGGGAGATCTATCCAGGGTATTACCTGAGGTGGATAAGGGCATAGATTTCCTGAAAGCAGACTTGAAGTCCCAATTTAGTTCCATATACGTATATATAAATCTATCTATAAACATAAGCCATACGTGGTCCTTCCAGTAAAAGCATGCAACCACTATTTTTTATCAAAACACCACACAAACAGTCTTATACTCAAACCATTCATAAATTGCACAGACTATGAGCATACATATCAGCATATAAACTTCAAGATAGAAGATGTAAAGCACTTATCAGAAATAACACCAAGTGTGATTGCAACTACTGAGAGGGGTGCTCGTTTCCACCCAACCATAGGCTCAACAACTCCCAACGGATTTACCACTAGGCACCCCTGAGCTGAGACCACGATGCTGCGAGACTGCGTCTATGTTTGCCAGTGACCGAGAACGAAGGTTACTCTCCTTCTTCTCTGCTATCACTCACTCTGTATTTTTCTAGAGTTCTTCTCTTCCCCTCGCATCTGCTCCCTGATCGCACACTCTTCCTGCCTTTTCTCCTTTCGGCGAGGTTGTGTGTGGCACGATCTTCCTCGCGGTGGTCAGGTCTGAGGACTCTACGGATGGGCGGTTCACCCCCATCCCTCATTACTCATGAGGAGCCCTTTGCCTACCAACCTGGTGAGTCATTTAATTTGAGGCCAGCGAGCCGCTCTTGGTTCTTCGGGCCAGTGAAGTTCAAATACAGTATTGGTTTCGGTGGAAGTTAACGCCACCATTCTGGGTGCCTTCCACCACCTTTCTCTAGCCATCGTGGTCTCTTTTTCAACACATCCCCTCTCAGTAGTCCTGCAATATATATATTCATAATATTATTCACATTCATCAACCTTTTTCACAAGGCCCATTCACATCACACATTCACATTTCTGAGTTTGCCACAATACTTGGCCAGTATAGTTATTTTTACAGACTGGGAAAACAGGGTGTTACACAGTCCCACTAAACCGTTGTATGATCTTGGAATTTTTCTAAGTGTTAAGGTATCATAGAGTGTAAAGAGGATCATATGTGTGGGTAAGGCATCACACAAACCTGAAAAACCCACTGTGGAGTTTTGGAAATATGGCTAAGTACCAAGAATCCGAATGTCAAGAGTATGGTGGTGAACAGGTAATACATCACAGAGCATCATGGCATTTCAAGATTTGTCTAAGTCCTAAGGATCGGTCAGGCGAATAGGTAGATGGAGTTCTAAGAGTAAAAGAAATGTGGGATCACCCAAACCCGTGGTGAAAATTTCAAAATTTGACTAAGTGTCAAGACTTCACAGGTTTGAAGGATATCATAGAAGTGATGAAGAATAAAGAAATGACTACAGACCAAAGTGAGATCTCAGATAAAATGCCTAAGTATAGGTCTATAATGGAACACCATGGTTCCTTTTGGAGAAGGAAGAAGTTATAGCATGAATGAAATGGATTCATGAAACCACAAGAAACTTAATTTGTTTTCTAAGTATGGGTGAAATGTTTTGACGGCTGAGATTGACATATATTCCAGATCAGACGGGTACTGAGTATCAGGGTCATGTTGAGTGTTATGATAGAAAAGAGAATGGACTAACGGTTAAGATCTAATTCGAATATATTTGGACGATGGCTGAGCATCGAAGCTATGATGCCCAGGCTAACGAATTTATCTTCCCTGTCATGCCATTAACAATCTTTCTGCTCAAATATTTTGAAGGGGGGCATGAGATTTATTCATGAGAATTCGTGGAAAACGAAGTCCATGTATTCACTCAATAATGTATAAAAAAATGATATTAAGAATTCACAAGAAATCAGAAATAAATTATTTCTGAACCAAGAACGTAATTTGAAGTAAGCAAAATTCAACAGAAAGATCAGTAAACCAAGACATGGATGATTCCCAAGGAACTTATAATTATGAAGATGAAGGAAGAATATTTGGTATGGGCGTGTGGGTTGCGTAACATAATCCAATGGGCATGGAGAAGACAGAAAGGGAGAAAGCATGAACTTGGTAGAGACCATAATTTTTTTTCAAAAGGATGTCCAGAGTTATAAAGTTGATAACGAAAAACTTATGAAAGCCAAGGAGCAGTAAGAAGGCTTTAACATTAAGTTAATGTAGAACTTGGACAAAATAGAGAAGAAGATGGATAAGGAGACCGAGTCAAGCAAATCAGTGAGTCATAAGTATCATGATGAGAGAAGAAGAATCAAAAGTGTTGGGATGCATCACCATCACTCCCCAAGGAATTCAACTAAGAGAACACACAGTATTTCAAGTCCATTCCCTTCCAGGAAGCATAAGAAGAGGTGTGGGGTGGATGAGCTACATGGAAAAATGAATAAAATCAAACCACCTACATTTGATGTTAAACAAAAGAAGGATGAGGACGCAAAGACCTGGATGTTGGGCATGAGAAATTATTTTCAGTTGCATAATTACTATTCAAGTATGAGGAACAAGGCAGGGTCAGTTCTTCAAATGTGGAATGAATGCTTGAGTAAGCTACCAGTTGGAGACATCCAGACTTGGTGTGCAATGTAGAAGACTCTCAATGGAACTATGATGGGAAAAAGACTTTAAAATGACAAATATGTATACCAATTGGGGATGTTGAGTAAGAAAGAGGTCATCCATGTTTCATGATAAAACAAGAGTAATGAGTATGCATGAATCTAAGACCATGGAAGTGTGGAGAGATGGTTTTCCTAATAGATGAGAAGGTTGAAATTTGGTTAAAGATAAACAGAGGTACTCAAGGAAAGAGTTTTATGACAAGAATGCCTCACAACATGATCAAAGGTCAAGACTGAAGAATGTTAAGGTATGAGTCTATGTTCAGCCACAAAGGCTTAGGAATCCACTACAAGAAATCCACTCCTACTAATCAAAGTGCTCACTAGAATCAAGATGCAAAATCATATCATTGAGTTGATGAAATAGTGAAATTCCATTCACCATAAAGGGTGTCAATGTAAATATAAAGTAGTACATTGTGGGAAATAATTTTCTAAAAGGATTGAAATGTTAATATGTTAGGATTCTAATAAAGGAAGACATAATGTATTCATAGAAATAAGATGTAACATCTCCAAGGATTGGTCCTACAATTTTGGAGATAACACCTCCATGATTGTTGTTAGAGTAGAGCAATGGAAGCATGGTTGGATGATAGAACTTCAGTGGTGAAGTAATGTAGGTGTCTACATACTAAAGAAGTGACAACAAATGCATAAGCAATGCATCATGTGCATATTGGTTCTGGACGTATATAGCCATACTTTTGGGAAAGACACCACTAGGTGGATGACAACTTATTTTGAGTCTCTTGCAACACTCCAAGAGCTATATCAACAATAAATAGGAAATAGTTGATACAGTGAAAAAATGTTGGGTGCACTCCCAAGGTGTTGAGTACATACCCAAAGTGGATTGGGATAACAAGTCAAAATAATTCAAGCATGGAGATGATTTTCTGAGGGGAAATCAATAAAGAACCATAAGAAAGAAAATATTTCTATGTGACTTGGTATGTAGAAGAGAGGGTACCTGAAAGAACTCGTCTCAAATGGAAAAGAGTTGTTGGTGATAATCCAGGAGGTTGGAAGTATCACTAGAATGTATGATAGAAAATAAAAGCAGTGTCAACTACTTCCAAATAATCTCTATGAAATTGGAAAAGAAGACATTATGTATCATCACAATATGGTGGAAATTGACTAAGGAAGTCAAGTTGAAAACCAAATGGGTTAGGAAAGGAGAAAAGAATGGTTCAAGAAACTACAAGGGTTGATGTGTTCAGTCAAGAAAAGGGTTGAATCAGTTTGGGCCAAAAAGTAAATGGAGGTTGAAGATATAAAGTCAATAAGAGAGCATGGCTAGGAATGTAATTGGGTCATGTATGTGCTTAGTTAGAAGGATTCAGGGAAAAAAAAATGTTGAAAGTTAATATCAACATAGTATGTGGTTGGAAAAACAAAAGTAGTCAACAGTGGAATTGACTAGAAAAGTGCTCATGGTGGAAATAATCATGTGTAGTGATTACAGTGAGAATTGAGGACAACGAGTAACAACAAAGAAGGTTGTACATGAGAGAAGAGGTTGCTACAATTGTATAGCAACAAATATAATATGGTCTGTCGTACAACCATACTTAGCACAAGAACTAGAATCCATATGAATTTATGAACATGCTAATGATGCATTATTAGTGCATATAAATATGCATTACTAAATGTATACTTGTTAATATATATAACATATTGAAGACTATAAATAGTTTATTGTTATATATATGATTATGAAAGTTGCTAATGACAATTTTTGTGCCAGGAAAGAAATAATTATTGCATGGCTTCAAGTGTTGTTGATGATGTTGTTGCATATGGAAGACATCCATATGAATGAAGCTCCTACTAATACCAACTAGCCAGATGAGATGATGATTATTGAAGATGGGATGCTTAGGAAGAATGGCTACTATAGGGACATTGGAGCCTTAAATTGCAGTCCTTAACGAGGATCTGGTAATGAGTTGGTGCTCTCCTTGTGTGTGAAAGCCTTGGCAAGATGGATTGTTGAAGGACTGTGTAGCATTCAAAGGGTTTTTTATCTTGGAAGGGTGAGTGCAACAAGGAGGAGATAGCTCAAGAATTTCGTAGTGAGCATAATTCTTTCCTAAAACCGCTCTATGGAATAGAGCAAGAGACTTACAGCTAAAGTATGAAAAGATGAATCAGATGCTTGGAAAAAGAGCACCAGAAAGACAACAAGATTCCAATAGCAAAGGCATGGAGATTTTTGAATAATTTTTTAATGTACATATCTATAGTGCACAGAGGACAATGCATAAATAAGGGGGAGGGGAATACATACAAATTTGACCCCCCCTAATCTTCAAATTCGCCTCTTGCACATTGAATTTGTCTTGAATTACTCTACGAAAATTGGGGCTTTTGTCCAATTTCGCCTCAATTTGTCATGGGCGCCATGATTTCTCTGTAACTTCAACTTTCGGCCATCAACATGCCCAAATCTGCTTGATTAGAGACTAGATTTGCTTATATTTAATTTATGGGCTCAATTCTTCTAAATTATTTGCAAAAACAGTTTGCAGATATCGTCTCTCTGACATTCTTTCAAACAATTTTCCTGCATAGTCTGCATTTTCGGTTCTGTGCTCTGTTAACTGGCCCATATATGCTCAGTGTCGAAACTAGAGCTCTAATACCACTTTGTAACTTTCAAAGCCATCCAAGTTGGGACATGCCACACAAAACTCTCCCAATTACAGTTCTGATACCACTTTATAACGTACCCAACACCGAGCTAGGAAAACATTACATGCAAAAACTCATTTAAACTAAGATTTTCTACTTAATTAATTCGTATAGCTTACCAGCTACAAATCACACATAAATTTAACCATGATTGTTCATACCATAGTTCTAAATGCATCTAGTAGCATATATTAAACATGAATGCAACTGTTCAAGCCAACAACAAATGCATAACATTCATATACATCATTTACACAATGGAATAATCATAAATAACACAACATAAACCCTTGTTTATTAACAATTATCCAACTGCCTACATACGAATGATAAACCTCCCAGCCATAGGCACAAATTTGTAACATTTATAGCCATCTAGGTTGGGCTGGCTGGGCCACGCCACAAAAAAATCTCCCAGTTATAGCTCTGATACCACATTGTAGAATCCCCAACGTCTTCTGGGCAAGGCCACTCTAAAAATTCTGAATTTTGATACCCTTAAATTAAATCATATATTCTACATATGAACAGAGTTAAGAGGAATAACAACAACATACAACAACAATAATTCACACATATTGGATTAACCATATGTACAAATTCATACACATATGTACAATTACACTTGGGATTAACCTAGGGTATTACATTCCCCTCCCTCTTATTTATGCATTGTCCTCTATGCACTATAGATATGTACATTAAAAAATTATTAAGATTAGGGGGGTCAAAAAGATTTAGGTATTTTTTCATACGATGACATTAGCATGATGTGGAGACCTCGTGTTAGTTGATGTGGTATAAGAAAGACATGTACTTCCACATAGGCAGGTATATGTTGGATGTAATGATAGTTGGCAGGTGTTGTAGAGTCATGTGGTAGGCCAACTATCAGTCCCACAAACCGTGGTGAGATCTTGGAAATTGTCCAAGTCCCAAGGATCAGTCAGGCAAACAGGTGGATGGAGTTCTAAGAGTAAAAAAAATATGGGATCACTCAAACCCGCGTTAAGAAGTGGAAAATAGGCTAAGTCCCAAGATGTCGCAGAGGTGGTGAACACGACAGAGGATCAGGGTTATGTGAAGAAGTGAGGTATCCCTGCAAACCTGAGGACCTGTGAAAAAATATTGAAAATCGACTAAGTACCAAGAGTGGATCGGTCGTATGGGGTCACAGATATAAGAGCCGAGAACGTGTTGTAGACCCACTCCTCGTGGTGAGATCTGAGAAAATGACTAAGTATGGAGAATCGATTGTGTGGCCAGGAGGTAACCATGTGTCATAGATCGGATGGCTAGAGAGTGAGGGATCCGACAACTCATGATGTATCAGACCCACGGAGAAAATAATGGAAAAGAATCTAAGTGCAAAGTGAGTGTGGAGGAACTAGAGGGTACAAATTGGAGATTGCAAAAGCTCGAAATGAAGAAAAGGTATGACTTAAATCCGCGGTGAATCCATTAAGGCAGATCAACGACGAAGATCTAATCAATAAATGATCGGATGGTTATTGAGCGTCGCTACTATGTTGCTTGTACTAATGAATATTCCTTCACTGTTTTTCCACCATAACTTTTAACGCAGGGGTGGCTTGCTGATGAGAGAAAATGATCAACAATGCCTAATGGCTGGGAGGTTCATCTTTCGTATGCAGCTAGTTGGATAACTGTTAACAAATAAGTGTTTCTATTGTGTTATTTATGATTATTCCATTGTGTAAATGATGCATATGAAGGTTGTGCATTTGTTGTTGGCTTGAACAATTGCATTCATGTTTAATATACGCTACTAGATGTATTTAGAACTGTGGTATCATCCAGCGTAGTTAAATTTGTGTGTGATTTGTAGCTGGTAAACTATACGAATTAATTAAGTAGAAAATCTTAGTTTAAATGAGTTTCTGCACGTAATGGTTTCTCAGCTGGGTGTTGGGTACATTACAAGTGTAAAGTATCTTGGCAATCCTCTCCTCCGATAAACTCTACTAATGCTTGTTTTCTCCCATGTTTCATTCTGCCACCTTTCATATTGTTGGAAAATTGCTTGCGAGGTTGACATTCTTTTAGTAGACTTAAAATGAGAAGTAACAACTTCTTAGGCATGCAATTTGAGTTATAGAGATGTTGAGAAATTTCAGATGCATGATTCTGAACCATCACCGCTAACAATAAATTCCCTGGGAAATGATGACAAAAAGTGTAAAAACTTATTGAAAGGCACTTAGTAAATCACCACTAGAGCCAAGGGAGCTACTATAATATACTCACACACTTGAGATCTATACTTTGGGTTGAAGTGTTGTTTACTGTTCTCAGCAACAAATCGAAAAACCTCAACCGAGTACCATACTCTTCAACCATTTCATACAAAAGAATGAAATCCTCCCATCATTGCCAACAGTCAGTAACCTTGTCTTGTCCTTTATTGACCACTCCTACACCTAAGGACTTTGCCTCCATGTCAACCCATCTATCCCTCTGTCTTATGATGAATAGCCACTTTCTATTCATTCCTACACCTAAGGACTTTGCCTCCATGTCAGCCCATCTATCCCTCTGTCTTATGATGAATAGCCACTTTCTATTCATTCTTCTTGTCACCATTTGCTTGCATACTCTTCAGTTCTTCTCCGTCGCCTCATCAACACTTTTCCATCACTTCTTAAAGATCGTTTCAAGGAGGATCAACAATTTACTTTGGACACAGAAGAACATAAATTTATTCTAGCTCTTGTTTCAACAGTTATACATCCATTCAAGAAACCAGAAAGTGATATGGGTGCACTGAAAGCACTTATCTGGATAGTGTATTTCCCAATATTGAAAAGGACCTCCGTTGAAAATTTTGTTTTGCATAATCAGAGACATCGACTGCAATTTCCATTGAAAGACATTCCTGGCATGACATGGAAGTGACCCTGCTACCTTACTGTTTGACATCAGTTGTATCTTTTGTTGCTTCTAAGCTGCAAGTCCTTTCATCCTCTGATTTACAAGATGATGCCCACCCCTTGAGTTTGGGAATAATAACCTCTTTAAGATATTGAGACCTTAAGGAGGATCATTTAGAACTTGGAAATGGGTTTTTACCATGGCCTGTGGCATGCCAGCTACTGGCATCATCATTGTTGGTAGCTTTGAAGGTATTGAGTTTTAATGAAGTTGGAATGCCATTGAAGGATATTTATGAGAGGGTTAACTCATCTGAAGGAAAATTTGCTAGGAAGATGGTTTCAGATCTCTTGGACCCAACATAAGATATGCTTTCACAATGTTTAGATTATAAAGTGTGACAGTGTGCAATGACAGTGCTTTTACCACCTACTTTGAAGACAGTAGATACACTTGCATCATTTGAAGTTTGTTCTCCTGGGTGACTTTCTGTCAATTACGGGTACTTGCCATGCAGAAGGTATGGAGCTGCTGCAACCTTCCTATGTTTATGTTGAACCGAGAAGAAACCCTGACATGATTTTCAAAATTTTGGACATGACTTATCTTGAGCCTATGAGTTCGTTTGTCTATGAGAAGTGGTTGCCACAGAAGCAGATAGAGCTTCTAGAAGGTTATGCTCTTCAATGCACACAAAAATATCATCAAACAAATCAACTACATTCCATATGAAATTGCAAGAAATCTGCTTCCTTGATGCATCTTTGAGATGGGTACCTTGATTCGAATAGAAAACAATTATGAAATGCTTCAAAAGACCAATGTACAAACTGGGTTCAAATGTGTATTCCTTTTAAGTGACATTTCTGCTTCAACTGCCATTTTTTCAAAAAAAATCAATTGACTCGTGAATTTTTGGGCTGACGAACTATCTCAGGCAGAACTTGCCGATTAATGGAGCTTCCTTTAACGTTGTTTTATACAATGCCTCTCTCTACTTTCAACTAAGAATACAAAATCTCAAATATCCCACATTTCACAGAGATAAAAATTTATACCTTGTTCCTGGATATAATTGCAAGCTTTCACAGTATGCTTGCTGCTTGTTTCTCTTAACATCACCAATAATCCTGACAAGAACACTATCCAATTTTTAAATGATGGAAACAGTGGGTATCCCTCACAACAATTTCTCATGCAACAGTCTTTGAGATAAACTTGGAGGAAGAATGCCAGTCACCACAGACTCGAATATTTTTCACAATCCGAATGGGTGTCCCTGAGGGCATATTGATAATCCCAAAGGCGATTACCAACTTCTCACTGTGCTGACGGAGAATATATTCTTTTTGTAGTGTACCCAGTACAAAACAGTAAGAAATCTGCAGATACCAACTCCTCTTATTACAGAATCATTCATTCATGTTCTTGTTCCCACCATTCTGATATTGTTGGATATATCCTAACATTTGTCTGAACAGTTCAAGGGCTTCACGATAATCCCCACATTGGATATATCCTAATATCATGGCATTCCATGAAACCACATCTCACACAGCCATCTGATCGAACACTTTGTGTGCACCCTCAACGATCTTGCATCTACAATACATGACAACAAGGCTGCTCGCTACAACAACATCTGATTCAAATCCAGATTTGATAATCTGGGCTTGGACTTGTCTCCCCCGTTTCAACGATGTCAACCCTACACAACCCCAGAACTGCAGCGAAAGTAACTTCGTTTGGCTTCAGGCCTTTTTATCCCATTCTATGAAACAAATCCCAAGCCTACTCATTGTGCCCTTCCCGAACATGCCCTGAAATCATTGCAGTCATGACACAACACTTCGTTGAGGCATTTTATCAAACACTAGGCGTGAATCCTCTAAACCACCACACTTGGCATACATATTGATAAGGAGGTTCCCCAGAAAAACATCTGGCTTTAATTCAATATTCATCATATGAAAATGGATTTGCTTTCCCTCTACCAGAGCACTTACTTTGATGCATCTGTGTAATAAGCGGACGTAAGTATTATAATCAGGCTGAATGCCCTGTTTACCCAGAAGATGTAAAGCATCCACTGCCTCTTTCATTTGTCCTTCCCTGGATAACCTATTCAAATCCCTAATGCTAACTATATTGCCTTTTCCCTTCTGTTTTATCTTGGACTTGCCCGAGGAAGTGCTGATACCCATGGTTTGATGCCCAAAAACATACTGAAATTGAAATTGATGGCATAATTGACAGCTTGGGTTTCTAAATATTTGTGGATTTGAAAGATTTTCCAGGGCTGTTATTGCCTTGATAACAACTTTGTGTGCTTATTTGGCTTTGACGAGTATGTGATGAAAATCCCCGCATGGAAATTTAAGCCATCTGTAGTTCTTCTTCGTATCAAATGGAGAATTAGATATCTCGCACCGAAGAAACTTAGTCGATGTTAATATGAATAGAATTCCAACTATTCACACAAAAATTAAAATCGATGCTTGATTCATAATTTGGTGTGTTCGAATCTGGTATTTGGTCTTTCCTCGTGTAGCATACAGATACCGCTAGGTTCAAGGCAGACCGATTTAGGGCCAATCACGGAATATTCTACCATCCAACCTCCACCTCTAACACACCCACATTTGGCATACATATCAGTAAGGGCATTGTCCGCAAAGGCATCTGATTGAAATACAAATTTCACAGTGAAAACATAGACAGACTCACCCTCTTCAAGACCTGCTATACTTGAACATGCCATGACAAGGCTTGCAACAATATAATTGGGTTTAATCCCTTCTGGCAGCACGGGGAAATTTCACCAATTTTCCTCTAACATTCACCATAACATCCACATTTAAATCAAACATGACATATAACATATAAATCCATGGCAAAATCACTATATAATACAAAACTTAAACCATACAACATAGCATTTAACATAAACATAGGAACATAGTATTTAACATAAACATAGGAACATAGTATTTATCTCCTAAAAATCCACCGACTGGTTGCAGACCTACGACGTTCCATGCAACCATAGATCTCACTGCTAATAAACTCTCAATAGTGGATCGCCCCTGTGTTGGGGCTATGACTCCACCAGGGCAAAGGCTTCACCATGTGTAACACACCCACTATCATAATTTCAAATTTTTGGGGTTAATCTTCCACAAATGAGAAATCTCCTCCAGCCCGTATTAGCAAAATACCAATCCCTGACTCTATACAAGGATTCGGGGTTCCTCCTATCGAGGTTTTGACGTCCACGATATCTTGACAACTACAAACCCCGATCTCCGATAGTGTTCCTAGCGTACTGGCTTTCCAAGCTAAGTCCTGGTCAATACGACCACAACGTTCACAGGACCACAATCTTAAATCCTGTCGGGGCTTGACACCTTTCAATGTCATGGCGCACAAGTCCCCTGGACCCTCGACGCGTCTTTTCGTTAACTAGCCCCCTTGGTCATACCATGGTTCATGTGAACACTGACCATATGACTATGGCCATATAACCTTCCATCGGGGTTTCGGCCTTTGCGAGGACACGAAACACATATACCCGGGACTCGCGATATCCCGATCCCCGATTCTCTCCTGCTCCTCGACACGTGTCCCTTAAATTAACGG